>APFE031748110.1:95550-163082 GCA_000404065.3 Pinus taeda
TCTTATAGGGTTGTGGGAATCCAATCTCCCAAGGTATCTCATTCCTTCAGTCATTTATTTCCCAGAAATCATCCATTACTACCATTATAACTATGATCTGACTCAAAGAGCTGTAATATCCCCTGACCAGAGTGTTCTTTTCCCCATTACTCCCCAAGCTATCAATATGATGCTCCATTTTGAACCTGGTCAAAACCTCACTCCCTTGTCCATTGGGGAATTGCTTGAAAAATCTACTCGGTTGTCCCCTGAAGAGGTAATGAGAAGATCACATCCTTGGATAAAAAGTCTTAATACTAGTCATAAGATTTTTTTACTCCAAGACTGTTATCAAATCTATTCAAACAGAGTTTAGAAAGCATAACAGCTAATGAGTATCAGTGGTTAAAGTGTATTAGGTAAAAGTCAGTGAAAGTTAAAACGAAGTTACAGAGCAGTCAAAGGTAAACAGTAAAACAGAAGGTAGTAAAATGGTAAAAAGAGATGATAATACTTTCACCAATATTGAGGTTTTTCTAAAGTGAAAGTAAAACATTCAAAAGAGCAAGAAAGTAAAAAGATGAAAAAACATAACAAGAAGGAACATTTTTGCAGAAATTGCATATTTTAGTCATATTTTTGCAGAAAATATTGTGATTAATCCAAGATTAATTTTACAAAAATGAAGGAGTTTTATGTTCTTAAGAGGGCCATCTACAAAAACCTCTCTCACTTTTCTAATAGCCATTATGGTTTTGGAAATATTAAACAATGTTGTAAAGCACTTTTTGCAGAAAATTTCAGTTTAAGTCATCATTTTGCAGAGAGTATTTTGGCCAATCCAAAATACTTCATACAAAACTGAAGGAGGTTTTTGTTCCTAAGATACACATCTACAAAAACCTATCTCAGTTTTTTCATAGTGATTTTATAATGAGAGATACATGTGCATATTTACAGGCTATTTTTTAGACTCTGTAAAACTCTGTTTTACACATATTTTTTACACAGACTATTATGCATAGCTGGAGAGGAATTTTGGGAAAATGAAAGAGGTTTATCTCACCAACATATTGATATACAATAACCTCTTTCAATTTTTACATATCTATTACGGATTGAGAAATACAAAAATATCATTGGACCCCAAGTTTGCAGAATTGTTGGAGCAGATTGCACAAAGAAAGGAAACAGTTAGTGACTTGGATGCCTCATCATCAACTAAGAGTTGGATCAAATTCGAATTCTTCTCTTTGTTATCACCTATCCATACAAAATAGTGCCAAATAGATGCATTAGTTTGAGTGTCCTTTAATTAAGTTCTATTTATGTAAATAGTTGGAGAGATTTGTGAACCAATTTTGATATTTGTTTCAAGATATTTTAGTTTAGAATTGGTATAAATACTCCACTCTTGGAAGCATTGAGGGGGATTCCATTACTTGGCTATAACAATTGAAACTTCAGAATAAAAGCGCTTGGATAAATTTTTCGTGGCTTGGCTGGATGAGGATTTAAAGCACAGGACTTGTTGCAGGATTCATGTGTTGGACAACAGTTCAATAAGTGTTTCTACCCTTTCTCTAAAATTTTATATCAGTCTATAATATCATCATATCCATTTATGAATAATTTGCATAAGATATTGAAACAGAATTTGCTTAATTGTACTCTATTTCCAAATGTTACTATTTTTTATGTTTTCCTCTAAATTAGTTATAAGCATGAATTCTTAAATGCTCTTGCTTTACTAATTTAAACATTGTTGGTTACTATAACAAAGAATTATTCATTGCTCTTTGTTTGTGGTCATTTCATTTCTTTCTTTTGGACATGGTGAAAGACTCTTAGTTTCCTTTCATCCCTTCATATTCATCCCATCCACTTTAAATTTTAAGGATTGTTCTTTGTCTAGCTATCTTGCCCTGTAATACCATCTTGTGCTTAGAATAGAAATCCAGTAAAGCCATCCTTTGACTCCATAGCCCAATGGACTGAAAACTCTCAATCTTGCCCTTAGTTTGTGGATTCCACCATTTTCCGAAAACAAACTCTTGAATCTATAAGTAGCCTAAAGCCTTCCAAGAACAAAGATAAATCATAAAGAGAGAGCCCTCTCTAGATGCAGATTAGCTAGATTCTGCATCTAAAAGGTTGGTTTGTGGTTACCTTGGGTATACTTTCCTCTTACACAACTTCTAGGAAAACCTGAGTGATAACACTTGGCAAGAAATAGGTTGTCCATCGCTAGCCCTTAGAACTGATATGAACCCAAGATAGGCTTCTCAACCCCTTTGTCAAACTTGGTGCATGCTTGCAGACCTACCTAAAGTAATGGCATTGAAGGGGGGACACAGAAAATGAGAAATTATTCCTTAAATTGACCATAGATCAACTCGAGCTCAATACCCAAACATGACCTGACTTTTTTAGGTTGAATTTGGACCTGTAATGACAAGATTACCCATACAAGGTGCCTTGAAATTTCATCATCCTGCGACTATTTATTTGAGGATTCTTGACCCTAGTTGTTGAGCAAGAAACCCAAAAAAAACAACCCTTCATTCTCGTCAAGAGATCAGCTACCTTAGATATAAATTGGATCCCTTTGATGTATCAAATGAGGTTGAAGGCACCTCTATATATACAAATTGTCTAGGGTCAAAAGACATGACCATTGGGCTTTATGATGATGAGGCTCACCTTGAAAATTTGCACTTGAGTGGACATAAATTTAGAAACACACTCCTACTTGTCCAAATTTGATGATCTTTAGGTCATTTTTGGTCCTCTCAAAAAGAGGAGTTCAATGCAATATTCATCTCCAATAGATGAGTTTTCCAATGGTGGAATTTGGCCCTAGTTGCCAATTTTAACGCTTCCTCTCAACTAGGGAGAATTCCATCTGGCAGTCTATCATGCCATCCGGTCATCATGAACTATCCTAACCTCGCGTTCCATCTTTGTATCTTTTCTCTTCTCTACTATGTTGAACATTGATAAGAATAATGAAGAAGAATCAATTAGGAGTGAGTCACAATACCTTACCACTCTCCACCAACAGAAGTCAATCCATATAACCAGATGTAAAACCATAATCAGACTTGGTCCCAAGTAGTCAGGTTTGTTGAACATCATTCATCCTAGACATAGGGAGTATAGCAGTACACGATGCATCCATCAGTAGTGCTATGTTCTCAAACCAATTTTCCAAACTCATTGGTGAGATCGTAGGTACTTCCCATGTGTCCCAGACTACATGGGTATGATGATGTAGGAACACTAGCAAGGAAAAAATATATCACATCTTGCTCACAACCACGTGTAGGGAAAGGACAACCACATCCTACAAACACATGTCACAACCATACATAGGGAACGAAGAAACCACATCCTACAAACACATGTCAAAACCATACGTAGGGAAGGGAGAAACCACATCCCACATGCATGCAAACTAAGAGTAGGGAAATGATAAATCACATCCTACATCCATGCCAATCAATAATCGTAGGAAGGATTTTACATGTGGAGAAAGGGTGAACCATGTCTGACCGACATGTCAACCATCAATCGTAGGGAATGAGCATCCTACATGTGGGGAAAGGATGAACCACGTCCCACCAACATGTCCACAAGCAGTTGCCTAAATGCATCTCTCACCTGGGGTATGCGCAGGAGGTGTGTTAATTTTATGTATGTTCTATGCTTAGAGAAATCTAATTCAATTTTCAAAGTTAGCTCAATATCTTTTCCAGATTAGCAATCACATCAAAATTAAAGTAAACTATAGATAGAACATAAACATAAATCACAGAAGACAAGCCAAGACAAGAGGACACAAGATGTGGAACTGGATAGGGACAAACCCCAATGTGGGGAAACCCTTGATCAATTCTTCTTATATGTTCTTCAATAGTTCAGCAGAGAGAGAAAGAGTACATTTACCACAAAAGTCAACACTTAGACTTTCTAGATAAGAGAATATATCATCTCTAGATGAGATCAGTTGAAGACATGTTTCTTCAATTGATTCTCCAAGGTGACTCCTTCACCTATCATTGTGTTGCATCTCATCATCATGCTACACGTCAGCATGCTACACCATGTTGCACCCATCATTACAATGTTGGACCTTATGAATGTTGCACCTTGTACTAGCTGTCCCATTTACTAGCTCCATCAAAATTCATTGTTGCTCCATCCATCACCATGCTTACAGTTGTCCATGCTTTACCATTTACACATGTTGTAACTTTTCATGCTAGGTGTACTTACTGCTAAGTACCATACAATTATCACAAGGTTATTTTGTTGTCCCTTGCATGCTGCTATACCAGTGTGCTTCCAATTGGCTCCAACAGGCTGCAAGGAAAACTAGTGTATCTCCAACTACTCACGTTGACCTCAATACATGGAACTTAGGGGTTGCAATAATTCTATCCACACTAGGACTGATTCTCTAGCACCCAAATCAACATAAATACATACCTTTGCTTCTCCAAGGGCTGGTGATTATTCTCTGCGCTTAGGTCACTTGATAGGGCTTCCTTGTTGCCTACTACAACCCACTTTTCTTGACTTCAAGACCTCCCAAATAGTGTGGCCTTATCCCACACATATATTTTCCTATGTTGTTGTTAAGTCCACCTTCTAGGCCTCCAAACATTGCCCTATAGCCTCCTATTCACACAACAACCTACCTGTGTCTTTTTGCCTCTCAAACAGTGCCTTTTAGGCCTACGACTAACCTGTAGGAGCTCCGCCTAGCTGCAGCTCACTTGTGGGAGGAAGATACCACAAAGAGAAGGCTTATCCACCACCTAGAACTACCTTGCATGGATGCGGCCTCTTGCTATTGAAATCTGAGGCCTTGCAAGGGACAAGTTAACCCAAAACAGTCTCCTACAAGCTTCTCCTTCTCCCTTAGCAAATTTGGCTATTTCAGAGGTGTATTACTCAAAAATGGATGCACTTTCGATCCCTTTCTTCCACACTATTCACACTCCTAAACTCCTCTCGTTCTCTTCTAGGTTGCAGCATTTAGGGCTTGATATGACAATGATTAGGTCTTATTAAGATCTCAGATAGGAATCCTCTATGTCAAATATATAATTTTATTAGACCTTGTTTTTCTGTAGCTAGGGAATGACTAGATCCCCTTCAACTGTGGCTAGGTGTTCCTCTCTTCAACTGCGTCTAGCGCATCTTGGTTTGTTGCATCTAGGGCCTCTCCCTCTTGATCTCTTTAACCAGCAAACCCAAATGAGTGGAGAGAGATATTAGGAGAAGTGTGTGTCTAAAATGACTCTCAAGTCATCTCTTTTTATACTAAAACATTGAGCACTTGTGGGGTTTATTTGGTTGTTGGTTGACCTTAACGAATTGTCCCATAACACAAATAAATTCATATCTTGATGAATACTTATCAGAATTGGATGATATTTAGATCAATCATACACCTCTCGATGAGAGGGATCCAACAAAAATATCAACTGCCATTAGTAAGATGACCCACATGGATTTTGGCCCTAGTTGCCAATTTTAACAAGGTGAACCACTTATCCTGCTCATATGCCATATAAGAATGTGAACCACTCATCCTTAGTATATCTCATTAATCATAGGGGAAGATGAACAACTCACCCTACACACATGTCAACCATCATGGGGTATCAAAGGGGAAGGTGACGACTCACCCTATTGTTGCTCATAGATCTCAAGAAGTACCCCAGGCCCCCAGGAGCTCCTAGAGATCAATGTTTAACCGGACCCTCCTAGTAAGGTCTATGCAGAACTCCCAACCTCTCTTTGAAAAAAGTAATATTCTCATTCAACAATGATGAATCTAGCTAGCTTTCCAATGCACCATAAAGCGGTACCCAATATATGTGGAGTATGGATTCTCTGAAGAATATCACAATATAGCATGTGCTCAAATGGATCATTGAAGAACTTCTTCAACCGAAATGGCTCCATAATAATCCATGCTTGCTTCTTTATAAAATCAGCCTCAGTAGTGCTTTCGGAGCAACCGGATCAAGAGATATAGTACTAGATATTCTCTTTCCATCCATCATCCTGCCAACTGATCTAGCATCAAAACATTCATGAAAAATTGGATTTCATCAGTGTACCTCACATTATAGACATAGAGTCACTGAGATATCTTACTAAGTAGCTATCAATATATAGATAGAGTCTTCATAGCGAGGCATTTATCTAGGACACTGCGAATCCCACTAGATATGCATATGCAGACCAACAACTTCTTCATCAGATCTTAAGTGCATGAAATAGATTATCAAGGCTAGGTTAGCTCCCTCTTACTTTGAGAGGGTCATCAATCATATATCATCAATATCTACACCTTTATGGCTCAACTGTAACTTACTCTGGATATATATAGAAAAGTGACCTTGCCAAAATATAGCCAAAGTCATGATCATGCAATTTTCATGTAGTCTTTCAAAGAATAGGGATATATATGAGTTATTTCCCTTATCAATAAACATTTGGCAAGAAGAGTCATCAGGTCATATTTCCAAGGATTCTATAGTTCCCTCTAAAGAATTGTTTCACGTGATCATCTAGCTTTCAACTATGAGCTTCTCAAGCAAGGGATGAGACTTTTCATGAGGCAATTGCAACAGTAAAATTCAAGGAAGCTCCAGGTCAGAGAGGAAAATTTTGAAGAATCATCACGGTTCTTCTTCAATCAGGGATAAGAAATTCTCCCATGAGACTATTTCAAAATATCTGAATTATCCTCCATCGTTAGGTAACAGATGTCAAAATCAACACGTCATCTGCTTATCATGCTCATATAGAATCTTTCATGCACTTTCTTCAAGGCACCTTAGCTTTCATGTTGATAAGGGTTGTTATAGAGATCTACTCCAATGTCTCGTGCACTTTTTCACTTAGTTTTTCTTTAAAAAAAAGGGTTTCAAGAGTGTTGCACCCCTTTTCAAAATCTAAGGTGTTGTAATTTCTTTTACGGGAAAATCCTTGTATCTTCTTCAAAAGATAAGGTATCAAGTGTTTCCATATTTCTTGCTCACAAATTCGATTGTGAACAAGGCTATAAAACAATCATCAATTTACTGGGGCTACAACATATCATTATGGCTACTAGACTATAGTAATACCATGAATAATACTAGACTTGGAAAGAGACCATAGATGATGTTGAGTTGTAGAGAAGTGTCACACATAGTAGAATTGATGCCACATATTATTGTGAGGTAACCAACAATATTCACTGTATAGTGTTCCATGATAGCTTCAGGTCTTGAAACTTCCAGTAGCAGGAATCCTTTCAAACGATGCAAGATCTTTTCTTACAAACATTTCTTAAGCAGAAGCTCTACTCTGCTACTTAAGGCTTAGTATAGAAAAACTAAAAGAGGGTTAACTGTGTTATATATATCGAATGATTTCATCACTTGATGCCTATATTGTAAGTCATAAAATCTCCAAAATTGAACTCAACTAATGTAAGAACTATAGATCATGTCACTGTAGAGAGTGCAAGGCTTGGTTCACATTCAGCATTTATCATTGTATGATGTACATATGCATTAATGCTCTAGAGCCTTACTAATGATCCATCAACATAGGGGTATAGGCTTCTTTTTCTTTATGAGTTGAATTACAATTGAGTCTAGAACAATCGGAGAACTAAGCTTCTTCTTTTATAGGCTTTGAGAGGAAGAGAAGCTCAAAATTTCAACATAAATATTTAAGAAATAAATGTCAACATACTACCCAAGGCCATGATTGGTGACTACTGTTGGAAAGTTTGCAGGAATCCTTGATGTCCAGCCTAGGGCACTACGTAAATTTTCTATTGAGTTTGGAGATATTTTCCTATTACAACAGGAGTGTTATGTTGAGAGTGCCTATCTAGAGGATATTCCAATAATGCTTCAGAGTATGTGTTCTACTTTTTATTCTCCAGATGTAGAGTCAGGGTCTGTGAGGCAGCAACACATATGCTTGCATCATAAATTTGTTGCTATCAATAAGAAGTGGTTGTAACATTATGATATCTTTAGTGATCAAATGGAGAAGACAATTGGAGCCACTACTAGTATCGAAATAAACCTGATCTGTGCTTATTGAGGTGTTGGGAACATGATTTTGTTTGCCATTTTTTCAGGTGCAATGTGGAAAGTACCTTTAGCATGGACAAATGGGTATGGAATCAAATGTTTGAAGAGCAGAAAACCAGCAATGAATTCAGTGTTTATAAGAGCAAAGTTCATCCATGCATGAAGGTCTTATATTCCTGCACTCAGGATACACCATAACAGAAGATATTCTGGAGATTCGTATTTGCTTATCTAAATCATAGGATACATTAGGGTTTACATATCTTAATTTATTGGAAGAACACATATATAAAACTAGTGTGCCTTATTTGGGATCTATGAAGAACTGAGGATTTTAATATGACTAAAGCTAGTAGTGAGGGAAATTGTAGAAGCAACAACAAAGCATACTTCTTCGCAGTATTTCTCCATATAGAGGATACTTACAATTTTTTTCCCTGTATACTGCTGTGCCTCATTTGTAAATAAATTTGTTCTTATGTGGCATGAAAAGAATATAATTCTACCTATAAATATGACAACAACAGGATGAACTGGTTGGAAGTCAGAATTGAGGTGTCCTTTGTCCTTTTCCTGACAGTTAAACTCAATTACATAAAGGGAATAAATAGCATTTTGTCACAGTATAAAATCATTTAGAAAGACAAGGCACAAAATACATAATTAGAATTAGTTCCTTTATGTTTTCACCTATAATACATAGGCTACAGATCTTAAAAAACAAGATTTTTACTAAATTATCAGTGTCTGTACAAGCTCTGGTTTGTTCAGGAAAGAATATAACTAAAAGCCCTAACTAGGTTTCTCAGTTACACTTTTCAATGTTGTTGAATGGCTATAGTATTTTTGTCACCTAGTTCAGTTAACAGTAGTGTAATTAAGGAAGGTAAAGTCAAGAGGTCCATCACAATTTAGGCTAAAATATCAGTTACATAGAAAACTCCTACATGTTACTACAATAGATTGTACTTTTTAGTCACATTGACCAATATTTTTAATCACTCCGTGGACATTAGTGAAGTTATATCATCTTTTCTTATCTCCCTAGGAAGTATAATGTGATCTAGGTTTTGAGGACCCACTCATTTCCCTTGTGAGATTTAAACCAAGTAAACAATAGCTATGCATGTATTTAATAGGATTGTGAAGTTTTAGGTGGGATATAATGGAGAACCAAGCCTCTTTTTCATGGGTAGTTAGCCTTATTGGGAAAAGCCTTTCCTTATTTTCATGAATATTGACCGTGTTAAAATTTCTATGTGCCAATGAGCTTCTTGGAGCTCATGGACTATTAATTGCTGAAAAATTTATTGCTTATGTACTCCATTGCAAGCATAAATTATGGTCAGATTAAGCATATCGTTGTCCAAGTTAAGTATAACCCAGGAAAAACGTTGATAGGGGTTAGCATCCCAATCTGAGACTATCATGGCAAGATAAGGGTGAACTAGAGTTGCAACACCCTCTCTGCCATCATCATGGTTGGAGATAGAAGAGATTTCATTTGATCAAATAAAATTCAAAGAATTCTTAAGAATGAGCCCAAATATATTAACATTTTGCAGACAACATATCCAAAGCTTGAAAACCACATTTAATCCTTCTAAATATTACCTTGCAGTAGGGGTCTAAAAGTCCCATTATATGCATGGCACTACTGCCATTGAGCTTTGTGTAGGATGGATACATCATCATACTTGTCTGAAATTTCTGGTAGCCTTGTAATGGTATTCAACACATTAGATGTTTCTGGGCCCTCAAGGATGTGAGCAAAAGTATTCATGTATGTTGTGCACCTTTGGTTCCCTTTGGGCATCCTAAAGATCTCAATACTCATAGTTTTGATGGGACAAAGGGGTATGGGCCCTCTTGCTAGAGCCATGAGTTGTGATTCCTTGAGAGGAATAACTATTATCATATGGTTGAGAATCGTGATTGTGAGTCTTGATGCCTGCCATGGTTAGGCTGAGATGAAAATGAGGGCAGGTGGCACGTGACTCTTGGGCTGCATCAATCTTATTTCCCCGAGAGTTTTTCCTAACAACTTGAACCAAACCTTCCTCAACACCAATATTGGGATGAGGGGCCACATTAAATGGAGGAGCTTTAGGGTGTTGAGATTGTGAGGCATGAGGCTTTCTATTCTGAATTCCCTAGTTAGGACTTTGGCATTTGACATAAGCATTAGGCAAGCTAATGTAACACAAAACTTGCTCAAACATCTTTGTGTGTAGAGGTATGTATGCTTACCATAGTTATTTCTTGTAGCTATTGTAGTGGTTGTTTAGGTGGTCCATTCAACTTATTTTTCCTATTAATAAAATGTTTACTTCACATGTACCAGTGATTTATGTATCCTTTTTGTCATTTTTTGTCAATATTTTAAGGTGAAATCTTGTTGGCACTCATCATGTTTTTAGTCACAGGTGCAATGGGATGAAACATGTGCAATTCCATGACCAGAGAGAGTATTTCCTTTGGAAATAGATCTATTTGTGTCACCTCCTACTCTAAACCCTCATCTAGTTCATAGGAACAAATGACCTCCAACATATGTGTTTCCTTCATCCACAGACCTATCAATGCTTGGTATACATTTGTATTAATTATGTGATATGTAAGTTTTTATTGATGAATGAAATGAACAACTATCTCATGCCTTACTACTTCATAGGTTCTTGTAAAACCTTAGTTGACTCCATTAGTGTCATCTAGTATCAACAGACACTGCAATTCCAAGAGATGAAGGCAGGCAGAGAAAGTGAGGTGGAAATCATTCAAAAGCCTATTTTGTGGGGACAAGAAGTGAATGATGTTAAACTAGGCTCTAGCCTCTCAAAATCTACCAATAGGATCCAAAACTTAGGTGGTGCTCCATAGGTTTGAACCCGAATTTGGTTAGCTCATAAATGGAAGGTTCTGGTTCCTAATATGGTAAATATATCCTTATTGCAATATTTAACTAAAATTGAGCTACCCAAATTAACACAATTGCAACAGAATACAAAATAACACTCCACAATTCCAAATTAAAAAGCACCCATCCATCATTTCTAACAATGTATGTACTTGAAAGTTAGATTGTTAAAATATACATATTTACTTATATGCCACCTTGCTTGACAAATGAGCTCACTTAAATTGGCTTAGATTACACTGACTAGTTGTTAGATGGTTCCTCTTCTGACAATGTCAAGACAACTCTTCATGTTGGTATAAATTGATTCATATATAGATCTGTACCCCTTTTAATTCTCCATTCAATTTCCAATTTACATATCTAGTTATGCTCTTCCCAATAGCCCTAATAGTCTCTCTTTTAAAACTATTCTCACAATCCATCCTGCAATTCGTGCTACTTCTTATAGCATCAGTTTCTGACAACTTCCTTATCCCTAAAATCCCATGCTTCAAATGGGATGACTCACGGTATCAAAGGCATACACAATAGTTTGCAACCTTGTTGTATTTCTATGGACCTATAAATCTAACCTTGCAATCTTTAATGTCTCTACAACCTCATCACTTCACGCCTCAAAACCTACATTTGTTTTGCCACTTAGTTCAGAACCAAAGCATCCATGAAAAATTATTCTTTCACTGGGGCAACCACAATTGAAATTGATTTCATTACAACCATAGGAATTTGCAAGTTCAACCACTTTTGCAAGGTTGAAATGTGACTCCCACCAATTTTAAGAACTATAGGATGTTGCATTTTGTGGATTTCCAAAAACTTATCCAAGTTGTGATATTGGTGAACAATATTCTCTACCACAACCATTTCAGTATAAAGCCAGGCATGGTCAGAGATGAGAGTTGTAAGGGTCCTATAATGATTATCAGTCCAATCCATCATTTGTGCTACAATGGACCATCAACAATGTATTCTATGATACAATATTTGTAACATTCATTTTCACACTGGTTTTCTCCTCATCTACAGTTATATGGTCTAAGCTTCTATGATGCGAGGTATTCTGCCTTCTTACATTGTTATGTTTTTCTTGAAATTATGAATCAAATTCTACATTCAAGGGTCTGGAGGCACAATTTAATTATGAGTTTATTTTTTGAATGTTGTATAGTAACAGTGTCAAGGAATAGCTTTTCTACCCAATTAGAAGGTTAAGTTCCTTTTCTCAATGAGGAAGGTGGCTTCAATGTTTGCACCAATTCTAGAATGCTACAACATTGTCAATTCGATTCCCCCTATTTGTTTTATTCTCAAGTTCTATCCTCATTCAAAAAATGTGATATAAGGCTAGCTTCATTTCTAAGGTCTCTTCATGGGCTTCTAGGGCAAAAGAATGGATGTTAATGCCTCCTTGTCTGAGAATTTTTTTGCTCTCTATTGTTATGATCTAGATTAGCAAGGAGACTTTTTGGGGTTCTCCTTTGTGTCTCTACATGGATCTATAACATTTCCCTCTCCAGAGGATCAAATTTAACATTGTGTGAGTACTTTGATTATGCTCTAAAACTCTCAAAAAATATTACCAAAGGGGTATTAGTTGACCACAAGTGTTAGCAAGTGAAAAAAACATGGCTCATCAAATATGTCACCTTGGTTGAAGACAAAATTGATTGATTCCCTTTCCCTTGAATGTTTTTATGCATAATAAGGTTTTTTATGCTTCAATCTAGAAGAGAATTGTCACTTGTATGCTTTAGCCAATGTGACTCTTCTATAAACTAAGAATAAATGCTGAAATAACATTGATCAAATTCTTCCAAAATTTTTACAATGCATTACAATGCCTGATGTCAAACGATGGATTTGTATGTAATCATGTTAGCTATCAAGAAGCTGCTCCCCGGTTGACCATAAAGGTTGTAAAAAACCACAGAGGGTATAGTTCCAATGTCCCCATACTAATAATTGAGTTGTTGTCAAATTTTTATTTAAGTCCAAGTATATCTATGATGTGAAAAGTCCTCGATTTTTTGCTAAGTGATCTTCAGGTTTGACTCTTCTATAGAAAATAACATAAGCATTAAATGTCTTTATCCTATCTTCACTAACAGGAGAAATGTGGTTGTCATCAGAGTTATACCACTAGTTCTCCTATATTAAATTTACATATGCTACGTAATGGTCACCTACTATACATCCATAACGGTTACTCACTGCATACAACTCATAGATATTCGATTGGCAAGGCCCGTTCTTCCCATCAACAATTTTTTAGGTCAAGATAAACTCTAATTTTTTTTCATAAACTGAGAATATAAAAACATTATAATGTGAACAAGTAGTAGGTGCTTAGCATAAAACAGAAATATGAGAGGAGTTTATAAAATAAAGAGATACCTAGAGTTAAAAAAGTAGCTTTCCATCCACTATTTTTTTATCTCAGAACAAGGCTTCCTTTGATATCAAGGGATCCATCCTGGACCAAGTCTTATTTATCATCTTTTATTCTCTTAGGTTGCCCTCATTCTTTCCAAAACCCCATCCATTCCTCACATAATTGGAATTTCATGATTATACTTAATCCATAGGCCAACTTCTGTAGGTTGATGATGTTTCAATGAGAGTTGGAAATTCCACTTCCAACAGTGTTGATACTACAAGCCTATTTATTGGTGTGATGCAAGTGTTGATACTGTGAGTCTATTTATGGGTGCGATCCAAGTGGATTTGTATTATCCATTAAATTTCAATATATGATTTTGTAGAAGGAAACATGTGTTTTTTCCATTTCTTTTCCATTTCTTATTCTGTTAACCTAATATTTTTTTATATTTATATTATTACTTTAGTTTAAGTTAATCAATTACTTTGAAATTTAGCTTAGTTTAACCAATAATGTTTTTCATTATTATATAGAGTGGTTCTTAGTGAGATTTTTTGGAAGTTTTTTTGGTGGGTTTTTCTGGTCTAATTTCTTGCAGGAATTTATTAAAATCACAAGGTTAATGGGTAACCCCTGCAATCTTCACCTCAAAATTTTCTATCAGATTCCAGCACCAGAAAGTCCAAAAAATCGCACTAAAAACAACTCCTTATCATATATATGAATCAAATAGAAGAGCTTCTTCATCGTTGTGCAACAATGATGACAAGATCACTTGGTATTTTGTGCACATTCATGGGATGTTGAGGCATGATAGTGTGGGATGTACAACAACAATGGATATGTAAGCCGTATTAGAGGGTGCAAATTTTCAATAGCCTTAGGTTATTCCAATTTTAACTATTGTCATAAATTTAGAACAATACATGCTTTTCTTTCTTTATAATAGCTTTTATTTTTATCGTTAAGTATATTGTTGTTCTGTTTTATTTATAGTGCTTTGCATGTGAAACATTACAAGAATATATGGGGCATAGATCCTTGGAAGAGAGATATGCATGCATAATTGCAGTCCCTTCTAATGGGCACGCCTTCTTAGGAATGGTTCTCTAATGTAGATTAGGGTGTACTCCTCTAGGATAGATTTCAACCACAACATCTCATCTATAAAGAAGATCGTCTGGATGGATTATTGCTAATTTGTTGACAGTCTTCTATGATTTGTGCATCACTGTGTATTATTTTTCTTCGGCTATTGAATGCAGATGCAATATTGAGTGTTCAGATCTGTGTGTACTTGTTGTTCATATGGCCCCCTTTTTGAGGGGTTTTCCCAAACACTCCTTTGGGGAAACATTTCTTGACACCGAGGAAACATTTTTTAAAGTGCAATGTTTCCCAAGTTGCAATGCATCTCTGGAGTCTAGGAAATGTGGGGTCGTTCATCCTAAGGGATGTGTCCCTGTGCAACATTGAACTTAACCTCTCAAATGCAATTTCTTGTTATCCTTCTAATTTGGACTTTGTGCACATCCCACTCTACTTTGAGGCAATGCTTGTGGCTTAACTATTTTATTGTTTTATGGCTATTTCAGGTTGTTTTTTTGTTATTTCTTGTCATTTGTTGCTGCTTTGAAAATTGTTACGTGACGTGACTTTGATATACTCTCTTTACAAGAACATAATGGAGTGCCCTTGTTTGCATATTTTTATCTCTATTTCTATTGTTAAACCTTATACATGGAATGCATCAATGACCCTCGTACTAATATATGTGGATATGTGCATTAATTTCATATTTCAGGCTTTTCAGATTTTGTGCTCAGCTATGGATCATATTTTCTAAATATTGTGATTCAAATGCCATGAAGATTCCTGTTAGTTTTCAATATATGCATCCATGGAGTGAGCATGAGTCTCAACAAGTTGCCAGAGGATGAGGGCGGAACATGAATAGTTAGCTTTCTTCAGCTAATCCAGCCAGTAGTGAGATGTTTGATATACAAAATGCCATTCACAAATCCATGCTGACTACAACTGCTGAGAGTTTTAATTCTAGACAGAGCTTTGACATGGTAGAAAGTTCTTCCACATTTATAGTATCAATTGATCCTCTCAGGTATCTCACTGCATTGAGAAGGAGAGAACTTAACTCTCCTCTTGAAGAATCTTCCTTTCCTCCCCTTCCTGGGGCATTAGAAAATGCTTCGCATAAATCTAGGAACAAAGGAAAGGAATAGTTTCTCTGTCAAATTATAAGGTTGAGTTCCTTCTCTCAATCAGGAAGGTGGCTTCAATGTTATGCACTAATTCTGGAATGCTACAACATTGTCAATTCGATTCTCCCTATTTATTTTATTCTCAAGTTCTATCCTTCATTCCAAAAAAGTGATAGAAGGCTAGCTTCATTTCCGCGGGCTCTTCATGGGCTTCTAGGGCAAAAGCATGGATGCCAATGCCTCCTTGTCTGTGAATTTTCTTTCTCTCTATTGTTATGATCCAGATTAGCAAGGAGACTGTTGGGGTTCTCCTTTATGTCTCTACATGGACCTATAACATTTTCCTCACCAGAGAATCAAATTGAACATTGTGTGAGTTCTTTGATTATGCTCTAAAACTCTCAAAGGAAAATTACCAAAGGGGTATTAGCTAACCACAAGTGTTAGCAAGTGAAAAAAAATGGTTCGTCAAATATGTCACCTTGGTTGAAGACAATATTGATTGATTTCCTTTCCCTTGAATGTTTTTATGCATAATAAGGTGTTTTATGCTTCAATCCAAAAGATAATTTTCACTTGTATGCTTCAGCCAATGTTATTCTTCTATAAACTGGGAATAAACGCTGAAATAACATTGATCAAAATCTTCCAAAACTTTTACAATGCATTACAATGCCTGATGTCAAACCATGGAAATGTATGTAATCATGTTACCTATCAAGAAGCTTCTCCCCGGTTGACCATAAAGGCTACAAAAAACCACAGATGGTATAGTTCCAATGTCCCCATACTAATAATTGAGTTATTATCAATTTTTTCTTTAAGTCCAAGAATATCTATGAAGTGAATAGTCCTCGATTTTTTGCTAAGTGATCTTCAGGTTTTAATATTCTATAGAAAATAACATAAGCATTAAATATCTTTATCCTATCTTCACTAACAGGAGAAATTTGGTTGTCATCATAGTTATACCACTAGTTCTCCTCTATTAAATTTAAGTATGATATGTAATGGTCACCTACTGTACTTCCATAATGGTTACTCACTGCATAGAAGTCATATATATTGGATTGGAAAGGCCATTCTTCCCATTAGCAATTGTTTTAGGTTGAGATCAACTCTAATTTGTTTCTCATAGATGACAATATAAAAACATTTTAATGTGAACAAGTAGTATGTGCTTAGCATAAACCCGATTTACTAATTAATCCAGAAATTGAAGAAATTTCACTTACGGAACTCCATTTTAACCCATAAAAGTCTCATTAAATCTTAGTTTGATAGATACAATTTAGAAGAGAGAATTAAATCGAAGATTATATAGCATAGCCAAGCTAACTTTTAATACAACCCAGTATCCCATAAAATAGCTTCCCTCCAATAGAAAGGTCTAAAGAAGATATTTCCAAAATTTTTGGCATTAGTGGAGATTGTAAGTGTTTGCCAAACTTATAGTCTATAATGTGTGGTTAAGTCCTCTTTCTCATTGCACCATACATGAAGCATTAATGGGTCTGGTTCTAGCAAGTCTATGATTGCTAGCTACTCCTTGAACTGGGAAATTCCATTCAAATTCTCTAAAGCATGGATGCTCAAGGTGATAACCTTATTTTTCCTTGGTAGTTTTATTCTCAACATCCATAACCATATAGAAATATTCTTCACAATGGTACCGCTCTTGAGTCTCAACTATTGCAAGGGTTCTCTTAAGTGTTTATTATGTTTATTATTTCAATGAAGACATGCATATACATTTGTACTAATATCATTTTTTAGGAATGTTCTTGAAATGTAAATCAATCGACTAGATTTAGATTCAAGCAGGTCATTCCATTTTTCAAAACCCTTGTCTTAAGAGGAACTTGACACCTAACCTTGGAACTGAGATGAGAAACATAGTAGCAATTCAAAGACACCAAAATATTAATTACTTCTGATGCCAACATCTCAACTAATGTCTAGATCACATTAGATTCTATCACTCCATATTATAAGAAAATAAACATTTTTCCATCCTTTCTAAATTCTCTTGAGGACAAAGAAATCCTAAAGAGTGAAATCAAATGCTTTGGAAATGATATCCTTCAGAGGAAAGAGGCCATTGATACCAAAGATATTCTCAACATAGAAAATCCAATGTCTAATCATAATTTTCCACAACATTCCCACTGATTTCTCTAACCCTCTACTTTGCATCCAACACCAATCCTCTGGTCTTCACTCTAAATAATGATTTTACTTGTTTTTCCATAGAGAGAGCACAAGCTTTGTCACTTTTTGAACTTCACATTTGAATCAATCTCCTCAATTTTGTTCATGGAATTGGTGGTAGATGTTTGTTTTATATCTTATCTGCAATTTATTCTTAACTCTTTCATTAAGCATTTGTGGGATTAGCTTTAAACCTAATTAATCCATGGGACTACAGATTCTCTACAAATCTTGGTTGTAATAACTTTTGCTTCCTACAATTTTCTTAGTTTTATTTCCATTGTGTGTGTGTGTTGTATACATGAAAATATAAGAAATAACACTTTTTCTTCAATCCAAAAGTCCTTTCATATTTTTAAATGTTGGTTTAGAATCTAGTACCATTTCTATTAGTCTACATTTAGTAATTGACGGGTAAAATTTTGGTGTCAAGCTTCTAATGCTACAAGTTGAAAGGCAAATTGGTCCTATATAATTTGGGATAATATATCTCTTAGAGATCCTTTTTTCCATAGTTTGTTTCATTATTGCTAGACACTTGAAATATCCAGGCAACATTCGAAGTTTCAAATTCATAACAATAAAGTGGTTTTGGTTATTTAGAAATATGGCAATTTCAAAAGTCTCACTTCATTTTTGTTACTTAGCTAACTTAAACTGATTTGGAAACATTGTATCTCCTTGCAGGAAGGCCTAGGAAGGTCTACAGAAAATTCTGGACATTTTACAGACCGCTAAATAGAGTTGCTCATGATAGTGAAATTGATCAAATAGCTCCTTATGCTAAGGCATGTTTTGGACATTTTCAAGATGATTTTCTATGTCCTTTCTTTACATTTGAAGCAACAATATTTGAAGGCATGTATGTACTCTTGTTCTTCAACTCTAGGTCTTACGAGAGTCCAAGGCCTTGACATATAATCTTCACAAACATTTGCATCAACAGTAGGTGCATCTAATTCAAGAAATCTAACACCATACCCTCAGCTAGTCAAGACATGGTTAGCTAGCCCTGCTCAACTAAAAAGGTGGAAAATTTTGGGTTATCTAAAAACGAAAGGATTGTTAACAATGACTCATTTAATGCATTTTATTCTTATTCCACAAGGTTCACTAGTAGTTTGTCAGGCATTACTTTATCCTCTAATGAAACAACTTCCATTAAGGAGAAAAACCATGCTAAGTCACAAATACCACAAGAAATTAAAGAAACTTAAAAAAAACATTTTCATAACTAATTTTCTTTAAACCAGAATCCACAGTTTTCACGTCCCACAAAATCACAAGCTCAGTTAGGCAAGTCATGTATTTTGACAAAGGCACAATGCCAATCCTTCTCTGGCTTTAATTAAAACAATAGAGTATTGGCAAACATGAACATGACCTCAATGATTTCCAAAGATCAAGTTACAGGTACCCACTTACATCAACAGTATGCATCTATTACACCTAAGTTGTATGTTGTCACATTAGTTGTCGGGATTCCCAACAGGAATTGCTCAAATGGGAAATATCAGAGTCCACATATTTCAAATGTATGTACTCCTAATTTTGGTTTGAGTGGATATCCAATTAATCCAATTATTTTGCAACCCATTATGTCAAACTTTTCTACACCTTCCACTTAGGCTCCCATATTTGACAATATTGTTGCAGCTGCTAGCATGGATTCAAGATTTACTCCTGGTAGCATACCTGGAGGAACATAAGGAGTCAACATAGATTTACAGAACTTATATAGATTAAGTGAGACAATGGGAGTTGGAATTCAAATGCCAATCATGGATCCAATAAGCATGCAACAATTGTAGAGAACTATAGAATACGATGCATGAATGGCCACACGATTGAATGATCATTCAATATCAAGGAATTACATGGATGCCTCTTATCTTGATTTTCTTGAGTTATATAAATCCTGCTTGAATTCTTTTCTTTCTCAAAAATAGCTGCAATATGGTGTGCCATATTTGGGAAAAGGTTGTCCAGGATGTTATGCCAGTCCTTCCTTTGGCTTTGTCGTGCGATATCTAGCTACCCAATTGGAAGCCTTGTGCTTCCTAATTCTTGTATGGAATCTACAACTTCACCTAGTCGGCATATTTAACGAAACCCTCATTATTACTCTAGTTGAAAGAGTTCGTCCGTGGGAGCTTCACATTCCATAAAGCCATTTATATGAAAAAATGCCATTGACATTAACGATCATACCAAAATTTTACTGCTTCTTGATATTTATCTTGAAATAGTTTATAAAACATTTAGAACTTATAACAAAAGAACTTTTCATGCATTCCCTAAAGCCATTTATATGCAGAAATTCCATTAACATTAACCATAATACTTTGTGATTTTGGCAGATTAGAGCTCTTGGCATAGGGACAAATGTGCTTAGGCAAGTTAGATGAGCTACAAAAAGTTGCTAAAACAAAAGCGCAACTGCATGATGAAAGGGGGCATGAGGAGATGGATTCAAAAGTTGAATCCCATGTGCAACAGGCAAAGATAAACAAGATGGCTCTTCTAGAGTCAGAGAAACAATAGAGGGTTGTTGCGCAGGGGAGGATGGCACATTTCCTTTTGTAATGGATGTTGCAGGAAGATAAAGATAAAAAGCACCCGGAAACACTTTATGCAACAATACGTCAAAGAGTTGCAACTCCAGAGGGGAAGAGTTTAGGTCTTTTAGAGGTTGACAAAAATTGTGCACATGCAGTAGTTATGAAAGAAAGAAAGGTTACCAATTTTGTCTGTATTCAAATGAAAATGGAGATTAAAAATTTGAAGGAGAAGTTGGAAAATCAATTGAAAACGGTATGTGCATGGTGTAGTTGATTTCAACATTTTTTTTTTAAGCTGCCTGTAGCTCATTTGTCCCAATTTAACACTTACACAGGAAAAACACAAAAGAGTATAACTTCTAAGGCAAATAGGACAATTTGGAGGCATTAGTCATATTAATCACCACCAAATGTACAAGCATGGGGGCTATCTCTCAAGAAATTTGACCACAACATAGTCTAACTTATAAGGGAATTCAAATTTTGATTTTAGAAATGTTGATAGACTAATGCAACATTATTTGTTGTTTTATGAACCTTACTGAGTTCTTGTTTTATAGGGTTTGGAGGCAGTTCAAAAATTCAAGACGTACAACATATGCTTTAGCATGGGAGTTTGTTGCATGTGAAATCAATCATTCCTATGTTAATTCAGTTCCATTTGAGCAACTTGCAACTCATCTAGTCAACTTCCACATTACAGGTTGTTAAAGCACTTCTAGTTCACATTGAGTCAGTTTTTGGTGTCACAAGCAAGTCAGTCTAATATTGTGTGGATAGATCATTTTCTTAAATAGTTATCTCCAGGACACAAAAAACTGTCATCAACTAAAAATAAAGCTACAAATATGGTTTTTTTCTCAAGTGTCTATTAAAGGGACAACTAGAGGTCAAAATGCCGATGGAATGGAATTGTTAAGGTATCCAATGCATGTCTTTTTGTGTGCCTATATGATTTGGGGTCATTTGTCTTCAATGGTAGAGGAGACCGTAAAATTGCACGTGCAGAAGAAACAAATAGGCTTATTCTAGAGTTTGAATCCTTAACCACTATTATATTAGAAGGGATTTCTTCTAGCTCTCTGTCAAGACTTTCTTCTCCAAATGTAGCAACCGATGATTGGGGTTCTGAAGAACCTCAGACTTTAAGTCAATAACTACCATTTGTAGCTCAACTAGCTTCATTTCATGTTACCTGGTGCTCTTACTTATATCAGTTTGTGTTGTGGAAAGTAAAGGATGCAAAATCCCTTGAAGAGGATTTAATTAGAGTGGCTTGCCATCTTGAAGTTTGAATGTTGCAAAAGTGAAAGATAACATCAAGATATGAGGATGGTGTTAGTCATGGCTCAAAGGCCATTCACAAGAAGGTTTGAATTACTATATACTCACATGCACATAATATTACCATGTTCATATTAGTTGAGTGAATAGTTATGATTATTCATCTATGAGGATGCACATGAGTTAGTAAAATGTGCATAGCTTTTTGATCTTAATTTTTGTGTTGTTGAGCTCTATTTTTTATGATGATTTTTGTCACCTCTAGTGAGATGATCTTGTTGGTGGATGCATAAGGAAGATATCTACAAGTTTACTAGAAGGATTTGAGGGTGTATTTATATATATAAATTGGTTTCCATGGAGTTGGGATTCTAAAAGTCACTATCTACTATTAGTACACCTTAGTAACTCAAGGTTGTTGGGTTGCTATTGAAGTTGGTTTTGGATTTTTTATTTTTTATTTTTATTTGTTTTTTTTTTATTTTTTTTTTTAATTCCGAGTTTAAAATTTTGAGAAAAAATTGGACTTCTAAAACAGACCTCTTCATATGGTCTTTTTTTCTTTTATCTACAATCAATTACTCCTATTAAGACAGGTTAATACCTTTTCTTAGTATCGAATACCTACTTCAATATCAATAGTTTTTTTTTTTTGTTATCAAAACCTAATTTGAGTCTAAAGTCTCATCATTACATGCATTTTATAGGTTCTAGAAGATAAAAAAACTTCTGCAAGAAAGGGTTCTTCATTTGAGTGGCAGTGATGGAGTAACAAGGATGAAAATGGCACTATTAAATGAATGACCTAAATTTATAGAATCGAAGGAGAATGGAGCTCTACAAATGCCATCTCATAGTCCCTCTGATGTCAAAAATAGTGATAATGGAAAACCAAAGTAGGTTTCTTGGTTGTTATTTAAAAACACTTCAGAACCAGAAACTTCCTCGAGCACTAAGTCTAACTCCAACAATAGATTGGGAGATGCACTTGAGGAAAAAATGTTAAATGACAATGAAATTATGGTTAATGATATTCTTCATGATAGAGATAGATAATTGGTTGATATTAAATATGGAATAAATAAAGTTTCTGATAAAATTAAGGGGAGGATAATTAGAATCTGCTGAAAGGTAGGACTTGGTCCTCTTTTGGATGAAGTAAGTAGATAATTTAGTTCCTTCACATATGTTTTGTAGGTGTAGGTTAAATCAACAATGGAGAAAGATTTTTGGAATGGTGTTAAAGAGTCCCTTGCGTAGGATAATCCTAATTATAGTTGCGTTGTCAGACTTGTGAAAGAAGTTAGGGATGTGCTTCTTTCATTGATTCTTGAAAGTTGGAAACAATAACTCCTTCAAAGTATTGATGCCGAGCTCTTGTCTCTAATTTATTTGGAAATTATAATTCTTATGTGGCATTGTATTGATGTGGATTTTGATTGATTTCCATATTTTCTTTATTCATCCAGATATTGGAGTCAGGAAGCCAAGACATTGAGTACCTTGGCAAGCTTTTGGGTTATTCATTAGATGTTGTATTGAAGCTTGATATTCCAACACATGATAAGGAGTCAAAAGCATCCAATGAATTTTTTTTCATGAATTATCTGATATAGTGGTTGGAATGGAAAAAAAATTCAAACCATTCCTTTGCACGTGCATTGGTGAAGGGGCGTCATTTTAAATTTTTTCTCCCCAAGATATCACAACAAGAAAAATATTGATATTGTAGAAATTGTTTGAGGACCTCATTGAGGTTAATTTTTCTAATGTCCTACTTGATTGATACCTTCTCATATGTCAAAAAGGCTTTAAATATCAATTAATATGTTCTTAAAACAAATTAGATTCAAATTTAATAAAATTAAAAGATAAAAACAAATGCCGATTCCTTTGTTTGATTGTTACTTGAGTCTGTTGTGGGCAGGTTACAATAAATGTGATTGATAAAAGGATGGGGAGACAATATAGAGCATTTATTGGATATGATTCATTTGTTTCTAGAGATCCTTCAAGCACCTAAGCCATCGACTTTGGAAATGTTTGTAGTAGGGATTCCTATGGTTTTTAATGTTTTGATTCTTTCACCTCATGGTTATTTTGGGCAAAGAAATGTTTTAGGAATGCTAGACACAACATGAGTGGACAAGTAAACATATTTTTTATAATTGCAATTTCCATTCCATTATATCTTCTCTTTATTGTTTGATTGTATTTTGGATGTTTGTTTTGATTTTGTTTTGTCTTTTAACTATGAAATTGAAAATACTTGGTATCATGTCTATTTAAAAAACAATCAAAGCTTGAAGATGGAATTAGTATTACACGATATTGATTGGAATCCTTGTAGCTATTTTTTGTTAAAATATTTTCATGGTTATCATAAAAGTTTACTTTCATGTTGTTATTTGAGCACATGTTGTTTATATACTTGACCAAGTTCATATGTTAGAAAACGAAATGTTGTTACAAATAAAATGATAAGGATTAAACATCACACCTCAGCTTATTTGATTTCGCAAGTTATCTACAACTTCAGCTTTTTTAGCATGTAACTTAGTTGACATGATTGTGCTTAAGCTTTCCTTGAAAGTTGAGTACTGAGTTACTTAGGTGTTCTTGTTTATGGTGACATTTTATTTTCTTTGTTTATACAGGTCACCTAACCACATTATAGTGACCACTATCACCCAACTAAAGAAAAATTGTTCGAGTTTCTTATTTGTATGGGCAAAAATGGCTTTGACATTACTGATGTTGAGAAATATGTCGTATAAACTCTTTATAGTCTACTTTAGTTTATATTTTTGTGTTCATTGTCCTTCATGCCTTACACTTTGCATTGTATTTTCTTTTGTTTTCAGAAAATGAACTCAATATGGATGGTAAGAAGCAGGAAATGAAGAGAGAGTAGAGCAATAACACTAGATCGAAAAATGCAAAGAGAGGGAGAGGGAAGAGATATGGTCTAGCGATACCCTGAGAGCTAATATCCTGCATAAGACAAACACATAGAGACTGATGGTCAAGTCTTCAGATTTGGTGAATTTACCAGCAATGCCTTGGAAACACAATGATAATGTTTTGAAGTGATGAAACATCATTTCATGTGTAAATTGTAGTCCAACCAAAATTAAGTTGGAAATTTATATTGTAATACTTAACATTTCATATAATATAATTTATGTGGTTGAAATTATTTATAATTGCAGTTGATATTTTTTAGTATTATAATTAACATATGCAACTTGGCATTTTCATATTAGATGAACATGCACATTGTATAACATTTTTTAAATCATACTAATTAATTTATGTTAATTAAAAATGAATGCATAAAATCAATCTAAAACTACTAAATTAGTAGTTTATATTGATTAATGATGAACACAAATAAAATGAATATACGCCTAAATTAGTCATTTATAATGATTATTAATGAAAGTAAATGAAATGAATATAAACTACTAAATTAGTCATTTATATAATGAATATGAAACTACCAAAAAATATAAATGACTACTGCAAATGATAAATTTATGATTACAAATGACGACTAAATTTTGCATATATATGACTATTAGTAGCTAATTTACAGTATCTTATAAACGACCGAAATGTATTCATATTTCTTTGGTCATTAATTGGTTTCAAACGATGACTAAAATTTGCATATATACGACTATTAGTAGCTAATTTAGAATATCTTATAACACGACCAACATTTTGGTCATATTTCTTTGGTCATGAATTGGTTTTCTCGGATGATCATATAGTAATATATTTTGTTGTATATTTGGTCATTAAATGTGGTAATTAATGACTAAATCAATTACTACATTAATAACCAAATTTATGGCTAAATATACTACTAGACGATAAAATTGAGACAACCAATTAATGACTAAGCTAAAAATGACTAAAAATTGGTCGCGTTATAAGATACTGTAAATTAGCTACCACTGGTCACCAATTGAAAAATGATCCTTTATATGAAAATTTTAGTCCTTTTTTTAGTAATTAATTAACCATTTTGTACTAGTGATTATACAGTGACAGAAAAAGAGTTCTTAGTTGTTATTTATCCAATAAACAAATTTAGACACTACATAATTGGCTACCAAGTCTTTTTGTACACTGATCACTCTGCCATTCAGTATCTAGCTAATAAACCTATCACAAATGGTCGAGTAACATGGTGGCTATTTCTTTTGTAGGAGTTTGACATTACTATTAAAGATCATCCAGGGGAGGAAAACCTAGTTACTGATTTTCTATTTCGAATCTCGGATGAACCCATGTTTTTTCTGGTAGTCAAGATGCCATGGTACGCAGACGTGGAAAATTATCTAGCGGTAGGGAAGCTACCTAAACATTTGATGACAACAGAAAGGAAACTAATCGTTCAGCGTAGTGCCTAGTTCACTTGGATAGGCGGATATCTTTTTCATATAGGGGCTGACATGTGTATACGCAGATGTATCTGTGAGGATAAGATCCATGATATTCTTAAGGATTGTGATGATGAGCCCTTCGAGGGACATTTCACAGATTAAAGGATAGGACATAAGGTATTACAGATGGGTTATTATTTGCCCACTATTTTTAGGGATGTTAAGAAATATGCCCAGGCCTATGATAACTCCCAAAGGATGGGTCTGCTTGGCCAATCTGATGAAATGCCTCGCCCCAATTATTCATAGAGCCCTTTCAGCATTGGGCATTACAGTTTGCGGTTCCATTCCATCCGCCATCCAATTAGCAAGCCTACATACTGGTAGCCACGAATTATGTGACAAAATGGGTCGAAATAATAGATTTACCAAGAGCCACAGAGTAAGCGGTGATTAAATTTCTTTTTGGGATATTTGTACATTATGGATTACTGTGAGAAGTGATCACAGATGGGGGAAAGCAATTCACAGGGCACAATATTACTTACACTCTCAAAAACCATCATATTACACACAAGATCACTTCTTCGTATCACCCGCAGGCAAACGCGCAGGTCGAAAGCACCAATAAGGTTATAGAAGAGATTTTGACCAAGACAATATCAACACACTATTGATATTTGGCTGCTAGACTACCAGAGGCCTTGTGGGTCTATCGTATGACTTGGAGGAATACTATTGGATACTCTCCATACCAGCTTGTGTTCTATAAAGAACCAATTTTTCCAATCAAATTCGAAATAAAGACTCTAAGAATGGCCTAGGAAGTGGGGCTGGATTTAACAAAAGCCTAAACTAAGCGACTTTAGTAGATCAACGAACTAGATGAGGCTCGACTGCTTGCTTTGCAATGAACTGCAATAATTCAACAGCAAAGGGAAAAATGGCATGATAGCCTTATCAAGAGGAAAACGTTTCAAAATGGGGATTGAGCACTCCTGTACAATTACAGATTCTAGGATTTCCTGGGCAAGTTGAAAACAAGATGGCTCAGCCCTTACAAGATTCAAGAACTGCATGATAATGATACTCTTACCTTGACCACCATCGATGAATCTAGCCATTCTTTTAAGGTAAAGGGCACCGAGTGTGCCTCTATCATCAACCGCTTAACAAGGAGTCTTTTTGCGAGAAAGTACATGAGGACCACTCTATGCATATTCTAGTTGTATGGGATGAGGACCTAGTAGCCTTTCATTTGAAAAATTGAAATTGCTTTAGAAATTGTAAATAGTGTACATATCATTTTTAATTGAGATTAGGCATTACCATGTAAATATGATTTTTTTTTTAGGGAAGCTTCACAAAGTTTAGAAGTTTTTTTTCCTCTTTTTCTTTTTCGCTGTTCAAACAATTGAACGCCTTCCATTCAATTGATTGAACAAGACATTTTGTTTATTTTTGTTTTTCGCTGTTCAAACAACTGAACGCTTCTCATTCAATTGATTAAACAACACAATTGTTTCTTTTTGTTTTTTTTGTTCAAACAATTGAATGACTGTCGTTCAATTGATTGAACAACAATTTTTTTTTATTTGATTTTGTTGTTCAAACAATTGAACATATGCCATTCAATTGATTGAACAATGCATTTTTTTTCTTTTTGTTTTTGCTGTTCAAACAATTGAACGCCCGCTATTCAATTGATTGAACAACACAATTTGTTTTTATTTAATTTCGTTGTTCAAACAATTGAACATTTGTTGTTCAATTGATTGAACATCACAATTTGTTTTTATTTGATTTCGTTGTTCGAACAATTGAACGATTTCCATTCAATTGATTGAACAACACATTTTGTTTTTATTTGATTTTGTTGTTCAAACAATTGAACGTCCATCATTCAATTTATTGAACAACACATTTTGTTTCTTTTTATTTTCTTTGTTCAAACAATTGAACGCATGTCATTCAATTTATTGAACAACACTTCTGTTTTTTTTTATTTTGCTGTCCAAACAATTGAACAACTGTCATTCAATTGATTGAACATCACTTTTTGTTTCTCTTGATTTTGCTGTGCAAATGATTGAACGATTGTCGTTCAATCAATTGAACAACACTTTTCATTTTCTATTGATTTTTCCATTCAAACGATTGAATGATTTCCAATAAATCGATTGAACAACACCTTTTAATAAGATAAATTGTGAATTTTTATCATTTTTGTTTATCATTATGCCATTTTCTCTTCTTCTTTTATATTTCAAATAAACACAATTTGAATTGATTTGTGCCTCTTCTAAGGAAAAACGGTAATAGTAATATCATTATGACTTCTAAAGCCTTTTGGTGGTTATATTTATTCATAATATAATACAGTGTATCTTTAGAATTACTGCATGAACATCTTTTCTTTTGGACACATCATAAAATGATTCATTATTCTTAATCCATGCTGGCTTATGTTTATACTTGCAGATGGATAAAACTCATTGATATGATGATAAGGGGATAAGAGTATAAAACTTTCATTGGCATCTTTTTACTTCTTACACCATCGTTGAATCTTAAGGAGCAAATGAGCTTCCCTCTTTTTACATTAAGAATTGAAAAAGAAAAATGGAAATAGTGAAGTATGAAAATTCTCAAAACATTGTCTTAAAGAGGATAGGGGGTTTCATTTCGAGCGAACCTACCATGATCATAAGGATGTAATAGGTGAAATTCTAGTTTTGCCACCAAACCAATGTAATGACCTTCTTGATAATTAAAAATGACCAAAGAATAGGGTGTCTCATCATGAGCTAGCCTAATCACCTTGTTATACCCTAGTGAATGGCACTATGCTTATCTGGCCACCATGCTAGCATAGCGGTCTCTTTATGACAAGAAAAGAAGAATTAAGTGTAAGGAGGACTCTAGCTCATTTGAAAGGGTTAAAAAGAAACCCTGACAAGGCTATGAACGCCTGCTAGCAACAACGACTATGCTTGTGGTATTGGAGTATCACCTTATATTGCCATGTGTCCTTTAGCTCTTATCACTTATGGATTTGTTTGTAAAGAGAATCTCGATTTGAGCAGCACTCTTACAAGTCGGATTTCATGGTGACTTATATCTATATTCATTATATTCCATATGTCCAATCATTAAATGAAAGTCATTAAACACATATCGTCGATTATGCTGATGTTATTAATACCGCTCACGATGAATATATTTGACATAATGAATTAAAATTGTTGTTTTTATTTGATTTCGCCAATTCACATCTAACAACAAATACTCCTTTAATTGCTTTACCGATTTGCGTGCTGTGTTTTTTTAGATTGGTTGCCGACATTTATTTAGCATCAATGTATTTGCTTGCTTTTTGTGTGCTGAAAGCACATGGACACCCTTTCGCGTTAGAGGGGGGATGGCTTGCATATGCATGACACATGTCACAGTCATGGATAACTATGTGACAATCATTCATATTAACTCCGGTGTAGGAACCACATGATGAGTATCAATGTTTAATAATTAGCAGGTATTTTCGATTGGACAAAGAACGGAAACCATTATAACGGGCTTGCGAACTTACGATCCTGCATTAAGTGAGGCTAACGGGACAAATGACTTAACTAAATATGATAATAATCTTCCAAACAATGTCATTTCTTTGTTAATTGTTGTAACATACTCCATTGCTATTATGAATTACAGAAGTAAAACACAATTGCATGTAGGTGAACCAGCCACAGGTGCAACAACCATGGGAGGAAGAGCTATCCGGAGTGAACCTCCAATGCCGATGGTATCAGATCAAGCTTATGCAATCCTCGAATGTTCTAGTTGGTTGCATTATTTAAATAGATTGCAGGGATTTCATGAGGAGCTGTTGCTGGAATTTCTGCAGAATCTGTAGAATGGTAGCACAGTGGTAAAAGGTAGAAGTATGATGGTTTCTGAAGTGGTCCTAACTAAAGTCACTGGACTTCCAGCAAACAGGGTGAAATGGATAGATAAACATGTCCTTTTATACAATGCAATTGAATTATTCTAGGATCTAGGTGAGCGGCTAGTACAAAGAGGGAAAGGAATTCATTCTTCAGCGCTACAACAGCCGTGGCAAGAATTGGCAGTCATCGTCCAAAGATACATTACTTGTGATGGTCAACACGATTTAGTAAAGTCCCAACAACTGCAACTTCTAGCCATTTTAAAACAAAGAATTTTAGTTAATTTGTTGTTTTATCTAAATTCCCTATTACATGATGTCGCCCAACGAGTTAGGACAACTAAAGACCGACACAATGTAGCCAATAATGATGAGTTGATTAAATTAATTATCACAAATAGACTAGCCCAGTAGTAATTAACATGTGAAAGTATTGTAAATCCTACTTTGGCTCCACTCCTAGAAAATGCGGTAACAGAGAAACAAGGGCTAGGAACCCTAGGCCCGAGAAGAACACTAAAGAGAAAAAATTCCTCTGTGCCCTTGAAACCAACAAAGCTAGGTGCTCTGTGTGAGTGAAAGCCTATCTATGCATCCAAATTCAAGCAGATGAGGTCGGACCATCCTACGCACCACCTCCTAGTCCGCAAAGTCCCCCTTTGCAAGACTATGAGGAGGAAGTGGATAGGGTATTGGAAAACATGGGAATGTTTGTTGGGAATAGAGAACAACCAAGGAGCATGGAAGAGCAGAATTGTACCCCCAAGTGGTCTACCCCTGCTGAGAGCCCTAGTCATGAGCAAAGCTTACCATTTACTAATGCCATGGAGGAACAGAGGGAATAAATTCCTTCTATGGAAACACCCCTAGAAGCAGAGGAACATGAAGGGGAAGCCATCAAAGAAGAAACTGAGATAGTAGGCATGAGTCCAGTTGACCTCCCAGCTGAAGGAAACCCTGAATATGAAATGCTTGGAGATGCCAATCAATCGGGTAATACTCCCTTTTCTAAGTCCCCTAAGGACAAGGCCTACCCAGGAGAAGACTTGGAGAAGAATAATTTTTCATGAGACACCATTGCATTTGGGTCTCTTGACAAGGAAATACATGATAATGAGGATCTAGAAGGTGAAACTCCACTAAGAGACACAATTCCAATCGGAACCCTCCCGGATGCTGATACAGTACCACCTGTACAAGAACCAGAGGATAAGGTAGCTAACCCACCATCAGATGGAGGTCCTAGAGTAAAGAAGTCCTACAGAGACAGGGTCAGAAAAATTCTCAAAAAATATAGAAGAGAGAAGCAAGTAATCATGCAACTGAAACATTAGTTAAAAGAGGCAACCAGAACCAGGAAATTGAAAGTAAAAATGGAAACAACATAAACACAGATAAAACAATGTTCTGGAAAGGATGCTGAGACTCAAACAGATTTTCTTGTGGTCTGTCCAAAATAAACTCATACTGAGCCATGTATGGTAGAAGACACTGAAATGCAAACTAAGGACCCCTGTTTCTTTTCGCAAGAGACCCAAATGGACCACCCCACTGTGGATATTGTTGTCCAAATAGATGCTGAAGAAGACATTTGAATTGATTGCATAATTCAAGAGGCAATTGAAGCTACTATGTAGGCCGACCCTATAGAGACCCAGGATGGAGAAGCACTAACAGATGAGAATCCCACTTACACTCCCTTGGTAAGAGAGGTCGTCATCAGAAGGTTGCAAAATGAGCTATTGATGGTTCTGGCTTGGCATAAAGAAAAGGTGGTCCCTCTACATGAACGTTAAGGGTTGAGGAAGATGTTTGAAGCACTTACTGTGACTCAAGCTGAAACCTTTGCTTAGTACATGGTTGAGAAAAAGAAGGTTGAGAGATTAAGGGGTAAATTGCAAAAGGTTGGAGAGAAAATGGAGACCATATTCTCTCTTTATTTGGACACCCTATCATGTCAAGCCCCTGCTACAAATTATGCCTTATTCCTCATGGAAATATTCCTCCTGCTAAAATTCAAAGCCACTAAGGGTGGCAAACTAGTAGAGATCAAAACCACCCCAGACTTTATCAAATACTTTAGAGTGCATGATGAGAAGGTTCAATGATTCCTCTGGGAACTTTATATGCACAACTTCTTTTTAGAGGATGATAGGGACAGCCACCCTGGCCCCTTTATAGGAGATGTCCAATTTCAAGCATTCCTCTCATTTTCTACCAACCAACTCAAGTGGGCCAAGGCTCACAATACTTTCAGAAAATGTGAGTATGGCATTGACCTATGGGTCAAAGGGGAGCCTACACAACCATTACATCTATCTGTCAGGAATCTACAATCTATGAAGTGATTCGATGTTGTAGCCAAATTGGGGCCATTCCATACCGATATCATCCAGGCCGGAAAGGAATATTTCTAGGACATTAAGGAAGAAGCCTTGTCTGCATCAAGATATATGTGTGAAGTCTCTAGTAACACTGTGAAGAACCGAGATCCATTCAGATATCAGAACTTCAAAGTTGCCTCCTCTCGTTTCTATAAATACAATAATATGATTTCAACGATGGGGCCTAATTAGAAAGCATGTCGTTATAGATCCCCAATCATATGGTATCCTCCTGATCAATACCGCAGTGACTATAACTTGAAAGATCAAGAGGTAACCCAGGCTTTTGCTGTCCTTAAGTAGAAAACTGGTTTCAGAAGTTACAAGGAGGAGGTATATCCTGCTTATTCCCTAACTCAGTTGCATCTAAACTACTCAATTGCATGTGGACATGCAACAAGGTAAGATGGGGAGTATGTTGGGTCAGGAAAAAGGCATGATTTCTCTTCCTAAATTGTTTTATTTAGCATTCATCCATATACGATTATCTCTTTTTATAGATTAAAATAAGGAAAATATTGGCTAAAGTTGGATGAAATCATTTGGTTACAAAATAGGATAATCTGGCACAAGAAACTAATTTTTTTATATCTTTGTGTGCAAAATATGTGGATTAGGCAAAAGTCATTCAATTGACAGAGTAGCATGAGGCCATAAAAGGGAAACTAACATCTTTGGTAGACAAGGTAGCGGGAGACCAACCTGAAAAATGCTATTTTATCACATGATCAAATTATGTATTGCGAAATCCTCAAGATCCCCTGATCGTGAGGATTCACTTTTATTTAGTTACTCTGTTAGATATAGGGCCGAAAGGAAAATAGAGAGAGTTCAGACTTTGATAATCTATAATTATCCTTTTTTGAAAACATATAACATTGTTATCTCAGTGACACTGTAATATGTTATTTGCATTAATGAAAGAAGGTTGCATTTGATACATATTCGTATTCTAAGTTTACATTAACCAGATACTTCTTGTGACTCTAGGCCTGGTCATGAGAAGTTCTACTGCTTCCTTGTGTTATAATCTTTCTATTTAATGTTTTCTATTCGATTAATGTTCATCCATTGGTTGTTCCATTTATCGTAAAGATCTGTGATATTGATTCATACTTCTGTTCAATTAGATTCAAAGTGAAGCCGTGTGACATAAGTAAGCAATGCTTTGATTGGAATGAGTGAATTAGTGCTAATAGTAGATTGTTTTCCATTTCGAGTGATGTTATCATAGATCCTAGAGATAATTCTAATTAATTTCCACAGGTTGCAATATAGATCATTTGCTATTTAGAAATCCTTTATTGATTGTATGTGTTCTTGTTGTTCAATTACCATTTGCCATTCAATTACTGTTTGTTGTTCAATTACCATTTGCTGTTCAATTACTGTTTGTTGTTCAATTACCATTTGCCGTTCAATTATTGTTTGCTATTCAATTGAGGTTGTTGTTTAATTTGGATTTCTATAGATTAGCAATGCCATTCAATAGTTATAGTTTCCTTTCCTTGATTGAGTGAGTTAGCCTTAAGTCTATTTGAACATTCCCAAGTGTGATTCTTATTTGCATTCAATTTCAATTGATTTCGGAACAAGTTGAATAGAATTGCACAGTGTGTTAAGAGTATTTCTCCCATAGCTAGTTCTTTCTAGAATTGTGTGGATTGAATTGAAGATTTAGTTATTAGTGATTGCAATGATTCATCATTAGATAACCTCTATATTCACTGCATATACTGTGCTGACACTCTTGAGATAAAAAGACTTACGTCAGGTTGACAACTAATGTAGTAATTGAGATTGCCTGGAAAAAGGCATCTTAGTGAGCCAACAGAAAGTTAACTCGAGAAGCAACAATCCTATAGCAGTTTGTTTTCAAGATCATCCTTGCACTGATTCACTCCAAATTCATGAGAGAAGTATATTTATAGCCTTTAAATTCTATAAGAAAACTTTAGTTGAGCCGAGGCTTATTTAGGCTACCATTTAGCTCTTACATTTCTTTCTTCTTGAATGTTGATTTCTACAATTAGTCTAAATTCACTTTCCAACAAAAGTAGAATATATTATCTTACTAATATTTACCATTTGCAACTTATGATTGGTGGCTTACCTAGATATTTGCTCATTCGAATTTTTTCCATTTCCTTCTTTCACTTGCATCAAAGTGAGTTAGACTAGCAAGAGGAAGATGTATGATGCACATACAATGTTGAGCCCTCTTAATTTTGTATGACCCCCGTGTTGATAATTTAAGTTGGTCGCTTTGGGAGTTGCAAAATTATTGTTGCAATAATGGGGCTCATCGCTAAGTTTTGAATTCCATTAATTTTTTACTATTATATACCATAAATATTGAATAAAATTAGATATAGGATTCCAACAGATGCTTGAAGACACCTCTGCAACTTGTCTCTCCGAGGTTACCTTTTCAATCATCATCGAAATTGAGCTTTAGAAAATTAGCGGGAGAAGGGATCCAAGAAGAAAGAATAAGCATTAAAATCTCATGAAGAGGGGGAAATCATAACTCCTAGACTATGGAGCTAAATTTGAAATAGAAGGTCCTCCTCAAGTGAGACTTACCGATATTAATCTAACCAAATCATTGTGAAAATTGATTCCTTTATATTCTTTTGAATTGTGATCCAAAGATAGTAGTGAGGGAGGGGGTGATTTTTTAATATGAAATGATGCCTATCTTTCAAAATAGCCTAAAGTAGTAGGCATAAAATTAAGGGTCTAGTTCTAGTTCAATATAGGATTGTTAAAATCTTGAGCCCTCCAATTGTTAATGGTGTCAGGGATACTACATATATCATAATATGATCCTTTCACGCTAGCTTCTATATTTCATAGTTCATTGGAATAGGGGAAACTATTAAAGAGATGATGCACATTTCCAACTTCCTAAAGGCATATAGAATAGCAGCAGGGCTGATATGCTTGCATTTTTTAATTTTTTCCCAAGTTAAGCTTTTCCCTTGAACAAGGATCCATAGGAAAATGGAAACCTTCAATAATATATTTCTTTTCTAGATGCAACTTTAGATGGATTCTTTTGGAAATTCTTTAAAAATTTCTTCCAAGATATAATCCTCACAAATGGAAAAGGAATTGCTTGGTTCATAACCCCATCATAGATTATTAGCTAAATTGGATATTTGGATGAGCCATTGTTGAAGCTTCCACTGAAATTTTTTAAAAATATCGTCCTTGGATTTTCTGTTCAATTCCCACTATAGAAAATTTCATCCCAAAAGTGGTCTCCTAAGGAAAAATAAGAAAATAATAGTTAAACTAATAAAATAAGAGTTATGAATTTTGGAGGGAAAAGAAGAAAACTACTTTTTTATTTGTATTTTTGGCTTATCTCATTATAGGTTCTCAAATTTTAGGTGTAGGCACTTGTTGGATGCAAGATTAAATTCCACATCCAAAAAAGTACCCATTATGTGTACTTATAAGAAGGTCCACATTGATAAACATTAAAGATATATTAGAAAAACATGTTGAACACACTATTTTTACGTATCCTCATTTTTTATCAATGCGGGTCTTGTCATAAGTACGCATAATGGGTACTCATTGGATGTGGAATTCAATTAGACATCCAACTAGCATCTACTCTTGAAATTTGAGTAAAACTACAAGGATATAAGTGAAAAATACAATTAAAAAAAATAGTTTTCTTCTTTTCCCTAGAAAATAATTACATGTATCTATTTTTAAATTTAAAGGATTTTGATTGTTTATATATTATGTACATGAAATTTCATGGGCCCTTTTAGGCTGAATTTTTATCTAATGTTTGAAATTAACCATTGTATCCATATCTTATATGAGTTAGACATGTCTTAATATTCTCTGACTTGTGAAGGCCTTGGTAAGTCATGTGGATGTACAAATCACTTAAGTCTATTTGGTCTTTGAATTGTAGGAGTTGATTTCATGATTCCTTCCAAAACATGGTTCTTTTTCCATCAGAGATTTCCCAAAAATAGTGTTGTTGTATCAAATTCTAATGAGACTCAATATTGCAACAAGAGTGTTCCAACTTCTAAAGCTACCAGATTTAATTATCAACTAGGAGTTCGTACAAACTTAAGAGGTGAAAATACTATGTGCACAGTAGGTCAAGTTCTACTCATGTTATCTTCAATAAATTGATCAAACCAAGGCATATGGACACCACATTACAAGTTGACTCAAGGAAGGAAATTGCATAAAAAGATATAGTTCTATTCTATTTGCAAGAATGGAAACATTATTCTAGTTGCGGAAATGAAGATGTTATTTATCCAAAGGTAAAGGCTAAACCTAGTTGTAGGAATGTAAAGACTATGTTATTTTCAGAAATGGAAATACCAAACTATTTGTGAATTGTAAACTCTATTCTACTTGCAAGGATGTAAACATTAGTCTAATTTTAGAACGTGAAAAGTTTCTTTGAAAAGGAAATTTATGTAATAGAAATGCTTGTAATTGAAACCCTAAACAAGCATACATCAAAGGAAATAGGCCTAATCTACTCTTCATTGATAAATCACCCTTTAATAATTTCTTTCAAAGAAGCTTGTCTTTCCTGATAGAGTCAATTTGGCATTTCACAAGAAAATCACCATTGTTCTTCAAATTCAGAAATTTGTCCTCTAGCCCTAACTATGGAATTTTGTTGCAATAAAGAAAAGGGAGCTCTAAAGTGGTATTTTCTCCTCCTCGGCCATGGTTTTAAATCCTCGGGGTCATTATTAAATCCTGTGAAGAAAAAAAATATCTTTTGGAGCAGATATAGCTAAGTTTAAATTGTGATATAGTATGTTACATGATTGCTACACGATTGCTACAGGATGCTACAGGATTACGCTATTTTGCTACAAGATTCAATCCATGACCATCCTGAGGGTGGAAAATATGGTTTAAAGGTTCGAAAGGGTGTATGAAGGGGCCTAAATTGTATATGAAGCTTTTTCCAAGCTTGGCACCTCTCATAGACTCATACTGCATAAACACAAATGCACATGGTATCCTTCAATGACCTAGGAATCTACTTCCGGTGGTCGATTTTTGAGGGCTATATGAGATGAGGAGGGACAGACTGTTAATGATAGGAGAAATCTAGGAGGAGTTTGCCAACCTTGCAAGCCACTCATACTTCCTTGAAACCAAACAAACAATCCTTTTTGCACGTGGAAATAATGCAAAAGAATAACCAAATTGTGACAAAATGTACTAAATAAAAAAAGGATGAGTTGAACTCTATGAAACTAAGTGGAAATAAGGATGAGTTCAATTATATGAAACTAAGTGGAAAGAAGGATGAGTTTAATTTTATTTCATGAAAATGAAATCTCAACTACAACATGCATCATACTTATATCCATGAAATCTTTAAGAGAAATGTGATTTAGCTCTTAAATGTGCAAAAAAAAAGTATGTAATAGAGAAATGTTCTAGGGTATATCAATTGCGAAGGAAAATAACCACATATTTTTGGCTTGATAATACATATTCTTCAAAGACACTTCCCACAAGAGAGGTGGAAACCAGACTTGCACCAACAACGTTTTTAAGCAAACGTCGACTTAGAAAGAAACAAATATTGCTACAAAAAGTAATGCATAGATAAGATACACAAAGAGAGACTAGGGCCTTTGGGTTAGGCCCTAACCCAAGGGGACTTAACCCTCTGAAGCAAAATTAGATGTAAGACAACAATAATATTTCAATTGACCTAAAAATAAAGTTTAGGTACATCCTGCAAAGGAAATGAAAATGACAGTCTCAAGATCCTATCACTTAGTAGCTTTTTCGTACCCAAAAATTCCAATCCTTTTGATCCCTTAGGCTTGGTTATTAATAAAAATATCACTGATGGTCTACCTCCTTGGAAAGAGGAATGCTTCCCTCCAAAATCCCTTGAAAATTTGATCTAGCTCCCTTAGATCCTCATAATTACTTGAATGCATCGGCTTCTAGTAGATCCAAGAGTTGTAGGTGAGCGATTTTATGGTTCAAGTTGAGTTGTAGGAGAGTAAATGAAGGGGAGAATCCTACTACATCTCCTCTAGCTTCCTTGAGCATGCCTCTTTTATAGTAAATGCACTAAAAAATTCTATTTTTCCTACACATTAACCACATTTGGCCAAAAAATATGGCAAACATCCTTTAGTCCTCCTATTAAGGAAATTATAGCCAAAAATATGTTAATTAATATGAGAAAAGAGAAATTATAGGTTGGAGGATAGAAAAATGGGCCTTATAATATACCTATTGATGGGACCCATCATCATCCACCCACTGAAGGTGTTTCTCACTCTCTAAATACCTTACTAATTTGTAGCTCATGCATGGCCCTAGTTGCTTCTCTGACATCCCAAGGGACATCAAATGGTGTGCCCTCTTATTGATAAAATCATGCATTTTCCTATATGGTTGCCCACTCCCTTAGTTCCTTTGTTTGATTTGTTCTCTCTTGTGAGCCTAACAACAAGAGAGGATTGAGATTTAACACTATCCAATAGATTTCAACCTTTGAAACTTTTTCTTTTAGAGTGGGGTTCTTTCCAGGGAATTCCTTAACCTTTCATGGGAGTGATATTTCCTGATTTGTAGACTATGGAGCAAAGCATGCCATCTCCTTTGGAAAGCCTACAAGCTCTTGGTCCCCAGAAAACTAAAAATGTATTCAAAATGGAGGATTCATTGTTCTTGTTTCTCTAGGTAGCCAGGGGCCAATATAGGGTCTTTAGAGATAATTATTTGGTTTCCTATGACATCCTTTGGTCCTTTTGACTTTTCTTTGATGTATAGGGGCTCACTTGCTTCCTTAGACATAACCTTCTTCACTCCTTAGCCCTTGTTTCCTCATGGACAATCGAAGAGGCTAATACCATTATATTTTTGTCTCCCAACCTTGAATTGGGGTCTTAGAAGTTTATGTCCATGAGGATCATATTGTGGATGTATAATTTAGCTAATTTGGCCCTGTCTTCAATGCTCACTTATTAGAAGCAACCAATGAAATTCTTGTAATCCTGAAATGGGACAGAACCATATTATCCCAATGTATTAATTTGAAATTTTACCCATTATTTTTTTTATGAATATAGCATATGACTTGGATGGATTCATGCAATGAATGGCCTCCATGGACAATCTTTCCGTGGTGGCAATTTGTGCTTCCTTTTCTAGTAATTTCTCTCCTAGCTTTTGGTTTTCCAAGTGAAACTAATCCCTCATGATTGATTATTTTATCCTCAAGTTAGCCATTTATTTACCCATTTTCTTCATCTTATCCTCCATTAAGCCTCCACCCTCAACTTTCTTTGATTTGGAAATGTGCATCTATCAGTAAGCTCAACTTCTCTCCTTTTCTAGCTCAAATAAGTAGGGGATTGCAAATTTCTCAGGTATAATTCTTCCTTCTTCAATAAATTTGTAATAGGATCAAATATCAAGTTACATATCAGGCTCTTAGAGTCCTTACGGACCTTCTTCTCCCTCCTACATTTTTTCACTCCTTCATATAACAATTATGTCCTTTCTTGTAGCAATTTTGTCCCTTTTTGTTGCAACCGTATTTCTTCTTATACTTGGCAAGATTTTACTTGGATTTTCTTGGTTATAGTTGTTATAGTGTTTGTCCTCCTTATGGATGTCTGAGGCTGGTTTCCATTAGCTTTAAGGGAGGTTATTTCCTCAATTTTTCCTTTTCCTCATTCTAATTCGCCTTCTTGGTCATTGATAAATTATATAATTGTAAATGGGACTGCTGACGGAGGACAAGGCTTGCCTTGTTTGATCCTAGTTTTATTCCTCCTTTTGAAATATAAGGGACCCTACTTGGGCTACCTCCTTTTAGATTTGATGGTGTACTAAGGGTTTCCACGGTGGTAGCCATCTCTAGTAATATGTTCCCTCCTTAGAGGCTTACTTGTTGCTCTTGGTTTCTGTTCTTCTTAGGTCTAGAGGGATCCCCAAGTGTTTCCTTTTCTACCTCTCGTTTCCCTTCATCCTCCTTCCTCTCTTGTCCAATTTATTTTAAAATTTCCTCCTTCTCTTTTCCCTCTTTTTCCTCTTCTAAAAATTCCTCCTATTTTTAACCTTCTTCCTTAGCAACACTAGATTTTATGGTCTCTTCATGTTTTGTCATAGGTTGGGCTTCTGTCTACCTCCCTATCCATTTCCAAAATATTATTCCATATCATAGGGATTCTAAGGACACTTAAGGAATTAATAAAAATGATCCTTATGAGGCCGATTGGAAAGGTAATGGCGCCTCCCATCTCTTTACTCTCTGGCTCATTTCAATTATAGACTCAAGGCGAAAATGTGAAATGCTTAGTTTACTTGTGTTGGGATGTTCTGTTTGGAACCTCAAATCACAGAGTAGCCTAAACTAATAGGGATACACAAAAATTAACCTTCATTCACAAGAGATGTGGTTTAGGATGTAAAAATTCACTTCACCCCATGTGTAAGGAAGCCTCTCCCTTCTAACTCTATTATTGTCTTCAAATAACTTCTCTTCAAGGAGGAAGAAATGTTTCTTGACTACGATGGATTTTGTCCTATCCTCCTTGCACCATCTAACTCCTAGAGATATTGTGTTCAATTTTCTAATTATATCTGCATTTAATTGATAGAAATTCCTCTTAAAACATTCCTAGCATTATCTTCCCCTTGAGAGTAGAGGGCCATGGAAAATTCATGGGTTATCTCATCATCATACCCTCTACATTTTTAAAAAAACCCCATCCATTGCTAGCTTATGAAGATATCCCTAATAGTAGGATGTTGATGGATTCTTTGTCTATGGGATCCGTTCTATTGAAAACTCCTCCTATCTTTTCTATGGTTACTTCCTCAACTGTTCTCAAATGATTTTTTGTGAATGGTTATGTTCTAAGCATCCTAGGGTTTTAAGATAGAGGTGTGAGAGTCACTAGTCTTCCTCTGTCTAGAAGGAGGAGAATTACATGCAAAAATCTAGTGGATTAACGTTGTTTCCACCTTTATTTTCCTCAAGAAACAAAAGGTAATTTTTTAAAGAAATTCAATTTATGCAAGTGTTTTCTATATGATGTTTGTTCAGGCAGAATTTTTGACCAAATTATCTCATTCCTTTAATCATTAGAGGTGAGGAGAATGCTTTAATTACATTTTCCTAGATGATTCCTTCATGGATGTGGGGTTTTGGAGGAAAATTCTTGTTATTTTGAACCCTTTTTCACCTCTTGACCTAATCTTTGTAGAGCTATTATGCAATCCTGTAGCAATTTTATGGAATTATGCAACATCTCCTCCCAATCCTCTAGAACTTGTTGTTAAATCTTGTAGCTTCTATATAAAGACTTTGGGGACCCCTGGTCGTAGCTAGCTCAGCTCTTGGCATATTAATGGGCCTCTATTACTATTTTGGGAATGATTTTCTTGGTACAAATGAAATTGAGCATGTCCTTTTTATTTCTTCTTATGGTAGTGGGATCAACATGTTTTGTGATTTGGTTCCCTCCTACCATCTATGTATTTCCTCTTTTGGATCGTTGGTCCCACTCATCGTAATTATCACCTTGTTTCTTACTTTTCCCACATTGCAATGGGTCAATGAATTAACTACACTTTAGCTATTCAAGGGTGACCAAGTTTACTAACCACCTCCATCCTACAAAATTTATTCCTCATTCGATAAAAACATTTTTGGGATATTATGCACTTAAAGGAAGAGGTGAGGAGTGTCATACCTATGCCTACGTGATGGCTTCTTACTATTTTGATGCCTGCATGTTGCTTCAATTTAGTGATCGATCTAATAGTATTTGGAGGTGTTACCTTTCATGTTGGTTGTTTGATACACTAGTCCTTCATTAGAAAAACATAGTTTTGTATATTATTCTCTGATAGGTGCATGATTGAGCGAATTCTATTGATGTAGGTTCTTTAAGTGATCGATCGATCTGTTGTTGTTAGAGATGAACAATGAGCCTGTAGAAGCTCCTTAAGAGTGGTGTGGCTTCCCAAGGTCACAAGGATGGTCCTTTAATGCTTTAATATGGATAAGTCTTCATTATAGTGCTATCAAGTGTCTTCAACTATGGTTCTGTAGGGTTTGTGTAGGCTACTATAGGATTGGATTTTGTCATGTAGTAGTTGTTACACAAAATTATTGTCACCATGACTATTTGCATTTAGTATGGATCTAGCATCACTTATACTGTCCTCCTAAGCAAGTCTCAGACCTTGGCTCTTCATGTCAAGCTCTGAAAATGAGAGAAAGACATTAGAAATCAATAAAGCTCTGGTTCTGCACTTTCTCTCACTGTTACCTGCGGTCCCGCACCCTTTATTCATGTTACCAGTGGAGTCGCCATTTTGTCACACGGAAAGAGTTGATTTTGCAGACAAGCTCGACCTCCCTAGTATCTAAAGATATCTAGTGATAAGCAAGCCAATAAAAAACTATATTTCTCTAAATATGCAATTAAAAACAAAGGCAAACAAGTATTTTAAGCCTACCTTGGGTCCAATGAAAGTTTGTGAAAGCCTCGCTCCTTTGATCCAAATGAACTCACTTGTAGAAAGTCTGCAAACACAAACAAGCAAACAAATTAAATAGCAGTTGAAAAGCCAATGTCATAAAGCATATACATCATAATGATCAAGGAATTTATGAAACAAACCACATAAGACAATTTGTTGAGAAAAATGATTATGATTGTATTATTTCAAATCAAAGAGGAACTTTACAACTTGTGCCTTGATGTTGTACAAGCTCCTCCTAGGGTCCAGCAAGAAGTCTCCTTTACTTTGACAGGTTTCACTCACTTCCTAGTTAATCTTGAGAGGAGAGATCACATACCTTTTGGCTTCGTTGGGAAGTGAGTGAAACTTGTCAAAGTAGAGGAGACTTCTTGCAGGACCCTGGGAGGAGCTTGTACAACATCAAGGCACATGTTGTAAAGTTCCTCTTTGATTTGAATTAATACAATCAGATTCATTTTTCTCAACAAATTGTCTTATGTGGTTTGTTTCATAAATTCCTTGATCATTATGATGGATATGCTTATGACATTGGCTTTTCAGGTGCTATTTAATTTGTTTGCTTGTTTGTGTTTGCAGACTTGCTACAAGGGAGTTCATTTGGATCAAAGGAGTGAGGCTTTCACAAACTTGCATTGGACCCAAGGTAGGCCTAAAATACTGTTTTGCGTTTGTTTTTAATTGCATATTTAGAGAAAGATAGTTTTTGATTAGCTTGCTTGTCACTAGATATCTTTAGATACTAGGGAGGTCGAGCTTGTCTGCAAAATCGACTCATTCCGTGTGACAGTAGTCACAAAAATCCTTCCAAAATCAAAATATCCTTCATGAAATGCATTTAGGGACTCTAGATAATTCATGGTGAGCACATTGATGCGAATGAGAAACTTTGGTAGTAGTGAAAATTGTGGAAGAAGTGGTGGAAATGGATTATTTTCATGAACAAAGATGAACTTTTGGTTGGAAAAATGGTTAAATGGTGTGGATGAGGGACGGTGGAGGTGTGGAGGGATTCTTTTTCATCCCTCCAAGGAAAACATGAGATTTAACCCTTCTCTTTATGTTGATCACAATCATATAGTAACTCTGGTCAATCCTATGGCAGTTTAGGACAATCTTGTAGCACTGCATAATTGAGGAACAATTGCAATAGATGGGTTTCTTGATGGTGGTGGAATGTAGGGAGCTGAGTGGAATGATGAAGGACATGTAAGAGGCTATCTTGGGAGGTGGAAAAGTGGAATATGGGGGTTATTTCCTTTGATTTTTGTCCCTTAGAATCAGACTGAAACCCTATAAAAAAACTTGTTAGAAAAACTAAAGTAAGGTCTCCTTTGCTTCTATGTATCTTTTATTCCTTTTTAAAATTATTTTTAAATTTTATTTTTTCTTTTTTTTATACATATTGTTTTCCTCTAAATAGGTTTTCAATTTGTAGGCCTACCTTAAGTGCATCGAATGAGGTTTTCAACCCTAAAGTTGGCCTCAAGTGCCTCATCGAGTTTATCGCCTAGGCCTTTTTATTTGTTTCTTCTCTTTTCCTTTCATTTCTCTTTTCTTTGAATTTTCCTTTTCCTTCTTTTGTTGATCAGAGACAAGATGAATTGAGGGTTGTGAGGCCCCCAATCACATTTAGCTCCTTTCTTATCGAGCTAGTACACTCCTATTGTGACAGATTCTTATTGTACAAATTTAACTGGTAAACACTAACAAGCAATGGAATTCCTTCCTCATCAATTGTTCTTATTTGGACAAATCCATTCTCCTAACATTTCTCCACTGGATAGGGGCCCAACCACCTTTCCATTAATTTCCTGATGAAATATTTATACCTATAATCATATAGAAGGGCCCAATCACCTTCGTGGAAGGCTCTTTTCCTAATTTTTTTATCATGCCAAATTTGCCTCTATAGTTGGACTACCACAAATGTGCATGATATCCTACAATATGAGCTCATATAACCCATTGAGTTGGAGCAACCTCTCTTGCTATGTTATAGTGATGTCAAAATCCAACTATGTTGCCATCCTCAAGGTATTGTACTCAAACTTAATGGATATAAAGGCCTTCTTTCCATAAACGATATCAAATGGGCTAAATCTAGTGGGGGTATTCCAAGTGGTATTGTAGTACAAGGTGGCTTCTACATGTCAATTTTCTAATCCCTTCTATTGCCACTAACAAATTTGGTCAAAATGTTCTCCAAGGCTGTATTCTTGGCCTTAACTTTCCCATTTGCTTGAGGGTGATAGGCAGTGGATTTCTTATGTTTGATGTGGGGCTGCTCCATCATAACTTCCATCAGATTTGAGGTAAAATGAGTTCCTTGATCGGTGACCAACTCCCTTAGAAATCCAAACTTGTAAAAGATGTTATCTCTTATAAATTCAACAACTTTATGTTCAATTTATACCTTTACTACCTTTTCTTCAGCCCATTTTATCAAGCAGTCAGTGCACACAATGATATATCTCTTTTGCCCAGATGGGGGATCAATGGGCCCAATGAAATCTGTAACCCATTTCTCAAATAGCTCTAGATTCACTAGAGGTTGTAGGGAAATTATATCCTTGGGTGTAGGCTTGCCCATCCTTTGGCACTCATCACACTTGGTAGTGAACCTTTTTTCATCTTGATGTAAGTAGGCCAGTAGTAGCCGACTTGTAGAAATTTGAAGGTTGTCCTCTTAAAGGAAAAATGGCCCCACAATGTCCATCATGGCATGATGAGAGGATTTCAAAGTCCTCCTCCTCCCTTAAACATCCTCCAAAAATATGACCTGATCATAATTTGAAGAGATTTTCCCCAATCTAGATGAAAGGGGCACTTTTTCTAACAATTTTTCTCTTCTCCTTAGACGATAGATTAGGAGGGAACCTCCCAACAACTAAGTGATTTTCTATATGAAAAAACCAAGGAGATAGCACCGAGATGGAAAAGAGGTGTTCATCCAGAATCTTATCATCTATCATCTGCTCATTTCCTGCAAGCAAGTTTAACCTTGACAAAAATTATGCAACCACGTTTTCTTTCCTTGGCTTGGCAACAATGGTTAGATCAGATTGTTGCAATAATAAAAAACATCTAATGATAATAGCATTGACATCAAGTTTATTCACCAAATAATTATGGTTGCATAATCAGTATGAACAAAGACTTGATATCCAATGATATAATTCCTCAACTTATTGAGAGAGTGCACCACAACTAAGAGTTAGTTTTTAATAACTATGTAGTTGAGTTCAACTTTAAAGAGGTTCTTACTGATGAAATATATTGTATAGGGAAATATGTCTTCCACTTTTTCTAAGAAAACACCTATAGATTTATCTGATGCATTTGCATGGATGTCAAAATGCAATGCCTAATTAGGGCCTCTAAGGATTGGTGCATTGGTAAAATTCTCTTTTACTTATTCAAATGCCTCTTGACACCTATCTTTCAATCAAAAGTTTGAATATTTAACCAACAATCCCAACAAAGGTGAACCCAACTTACTAAAGTCCTTAATTAATCTTCTATAATATCTAGCCAATCCAAGGAGGCTTTTGACTTCCCTTTACTTTTGAGGGATAGTTACCCTTTTAATGATGGAAACTATGTTGAGGTCAACCTGAATCCCCTCTTTGGATATGAAATGGCCTTGGATAGTCATTGGATTGATAAAAAATTCACATTTATTGGGACTTAATGAAAGATTCATCTCAATGCATTTCCTTAAGACATTACATAGATTAGAAAGAGCTTCCTGAAAATCACTTCCACAAGGGGTGAGATTGTCCATGTATATCTCAACATTGTCATGAACAAGGTCAACAAAGATACTCAAACTACCCTCTAAAACGTAGCAGGGGAATTACATAAATTGAATGGAAGGACCCTATAGGAAAAGGCCCCTCATGGACATGTGAATGTGGTATTGTCTTCGACTTCACAACTAATTTGAATCCGACTATAACCTTTAAGTCCATCTAGAAAGGAAAATAATTTCTTCCTTGTAAGGCCATCAAGGACTTGATCAATGAAAGGAAGAGAGAAATGGTCCTTCTTTGTAGCTTTGTTGAGTTCCCTATAGTGAATAAAAATCCTCCACTTCCCATTTTTCTTGGGTGCTATGACGAGAGGGAACACCCACTCACTATATGAAATGGGGTACATGAACCCTACATCCAACAACTTTTGAAACTCTTCTTTTACAATATACTTAAGGGTAGAATTCATCCTCCTCTTGGGTTGATGCATAGTTTTATATCCCTCCTTAATGTAGGTATGATGAGCAAAAAAAGAGGGATGCACCCCTTTCATTTCCTTATAGTCCTAAGGAAAGACATCAAGATGTTTCCTCACCATAATGCATCATTTCTCTTCATGCTCAAATGAGATGGAAGGGTTAATTTTTAGAGTTTTGGATGGGATTGTTTCCACAATTTTAGCATGATCTAGATCAAAATCAATAGAGCACAATTTGGTCCATTAATTGTTATGGGCTTGTGCTAAAGGTGTTGGAAATTCATCAACCAAGGGGATTTCCCTGACATGAAGTCCCAATTAGACCTCACACTATTTTGAGTAGGAGACCCAATTGGAAATATGACCGGTTTCCATTGTCCTTAGGGATTTTCCTTGGCTACAATTATTAACATAAGAGGTTATACAAAATTCTTTGAAATAAGAAAGCTAACACTGCGAGGCAAGCAATTACAATATATACAAGGTACTTTCATGGCAGGGAGAAAGAGAGTGAAGATCTAGAAGAAAATTAATAGTATTATCCTAAAAGATGCACACAAGAGCATAAGAGGATTGTTAGTTAACCTACAAAGTAGTTCACAAGAAAACCACAAACATAAAACAAAATGCAGTACATCTTCAACATGATAAGTGCCTAAGCCACTGGAATAGCTCAATTTTCTTAGTACATATGAAAAAAACATATACTGCAAACATCTAAAGAATAGTCTTATGACATTCACAATACATGCATGAAAATGTGTTTCCTCATCAAGCTTCAATATTAAGTGGACAAGCCAAGATATACAGGTACAAATCTTCCACAATAGCCCCAATAGTGGAACATTATGTCACCACTTGCTCCTCAAAAGAAGGATATTCTCTCCTATTCCAAGCTAGAGAAGCCAAGGCGAAAGTTCCAGTCCCAAAATTCCTTCACTTGAGTCATGAGGGTGTATTTATAATATATGAGGTGATTCTTCACCTTCCATGTGATCGTTTACCTCCCTCATGACTCTTGTGCTGCTATAATACTTTTTCAATTCTTACATGACCTTTGAGCTTCTATATGACTTTAGAACTCAGTAGCAACTCTTCATGTTGCATGTGGGACCCTTCGTTATCCACATATTTTACATTTTATCATTTTGACAATTACACCATTGCATTCCACAAATGATGTGGCAAGGCATTATGACACATGTGACTCTTCAGATGACTCTTGATAATGATGCCATGGGACTTCATGATGATGTGGCATTGCCAAGCTTCTCCTTTTGTTGTTTTCTTTGCATATTCATGATGTATCTTGCATGTTACTTTTATTCATCCTCCAAGGTATTAATTGATATGGAGTGTTCATGTGATCTAGATCTTTGAACTTTTGTCAAAATCTGGTGTCTCTTCATCTTCTTGCTCGATGAATTCTTCATGGTTATAACTTCACAAGTGTCTTTCAACATAGTCTCCTTCTATTTATCTTCAAGAATCATCTTGTCAGGTTAAGATATATTACCTGCAACTGAAATCCACTCATGAAAAGACAACAGTGCTCTTGAAATATCCTAGTCTAACTTGCTTCATGAAAACCACTAGTTGGCTTGAAACTAGGTATTGGACTGAGACAGAATCTCACAGATTGTGTAATGTGTTGTTCCAAAGGCTAGGAATGAGGGACTAAGGCATGATATTTCACAATGCATGGTTCTAGAAGCCTAAACAAGAAGACTTCAAATTTAGGGAGCTCAGTGAACCATGTTTGATGCTTGAGACTGCACAATGCATAGTTTAGGAGAGAGAGAGGGGCAGTGGATTGTGTAGTTACATAGCTCAGGAAGGTAGGAATAAAAATTGTTGAGACTACGGAAAGTCAAGTACTGGAGGCCTGGATAAGATGACTGTGTAGTTGAGGAGCTCAGTGAGGTAGTATTGAGCCTTGACGTTTCCCAATGTGCATTATAGGAGAGAGAGAGGCCTAGGGATTACACAATTGTGTAGCTCATGGAATCAGGGAGACAACTTGAGGCTTTTCACTATGCAATGAAAATAAGGAGACTGATTGCAAGGGAAAATTGTGTCATTTTGGAGCTTAGGAGGGCAAGGTTGAGCACTAAGACTACAGAGTGTGAAATCCTGGTAGGAAGTAACTATGCATTGCATAGTTTCAAGGCTGAACATTGGGCCTTTGTACTATCTAATGAACAATTCAAGGAGATTGAGTTGGGTCAAGTTGGTCAGAAATAAAGCTTTTTAGGATTTGGCTGTGGGATCAGTGAGGTAGAAGTGATACTAGGATTAAACTTATGAATGACCACGCACACTATAAAAAAAATTATGACACAAAATTGAACACACAGTACACAATAACAACATGATCCCCTCAATGTAATGACAATACAACAACCTCCTCCAAGTCTGACATGCAAGGTACACTTTGTGACAATAATGACGAAAATTGGAAAAATGTGTTAAAGAATTGGGAAATATGTTTGATGAATTTCGTTATGATGAATAGCACACAATAGTGTAGGAGAATGCATCAAAACGTCCCTTCAAGAATGTACAATTGACTACATTTGGCTAGGTGTGACACTTAAGATACACTTTACAATGACAGTGATGACACTAGTACAACAATGCATAAAACTTTTGGAATGGGTCTATTACATGTCAACATAGTAAATAGGACCCATTGATACTAAATTTTTCTCTCACAATGAACCACAACTATTCTTTTCTAGTGTGTGACACTTTCCATTCATCCGAGATGAAACTTGCAAAAGTAAGAGAAAAGTGCAAACTACACTTGCAAATTTAAACCACATTGAAAGAAACACATTCCAAAGTGAAGATAGAATGAAAAGAACACTTATTAAAGTGAAAACAAGAAAAAGTGTCAGCCTTAAACATGAAAGAAACACTTGCGAAAGTGAATTTGTGCAAAAGTGACAGTTAAAAAAAATCACCGAAATAAAATTACAATAGCAACCAGAAGTGAGAGATTGTCAATTAAAAGTGTGCATTGACAATTTACATAAGTTTAAAATTTCACAGGCATTGTCTTGATGCACACTACTATTCCCATCTAAGCTTGCATAAAGGAATGTGTTCATGAACTCGTTATGGATTGAACATGTGTGAGAAAGTGACTTCGACACTTAAAAATCAAGAAGAAGACTTATACACTTAGTATAACATTAATCAATCATGTAGCGACTATGGAATGAAAGATCATTAGATCCTCAGGAGGCTCTAAATTCACGTGTAGGTAAAATTTTTCAAGGTGTTGATTGTAGTGTCAATAGGTTTCTCTAAGGATTCTTTAACCAGTTCATCGATTGGCATTATGATAAGAGGTTGATTCTATAAGAAGTGATCAATAATTTCATCCTCATCTAAGTTCCTACTTTCTATAACAGTGTCTAGTGTGAAAAATTGATATAGGGATGAATCATAAAGGTCTTCTTCTTCTTTGTCCTCTACTCACAAGGGTAAATCATGCTCAATAGAGGATTGGTTAGGGGGATATAATACAAGTTGATTTTAGAGATGCCCATTCCTAACGATAATGTTCCTAGCCCTAAAACTAATGTAAGCATTAGCAGTGGTCAACCAAGGTCTCCCTAGGATGAGAGGGAAATCATTAAACTTAGTTTTGGGATAGAGGATAAGGAAATCTATGGGATAGATCCAGCACTCGATAGATACCATCATATCCTCAATAACTCCCTCAAGGGATACTATGGATGTATCTGTAAGCTACAACACTATAGTGGTATTCCTCAAGGCTCCTTGGAGATTGAGCTCTAGCATGGTTTCTTTGGTCATAACGTCGATTGCAACCACAAGATCAATCAAGGTGTTAAGGAATGTAATTTTGTTTATGTGTACATACACTATTGGGCTAATAAGGTCTAGGTACTTTAGGGAAATCACCCTCCCAAGAATTAGATCAAGCATCTTCCCAACAACATTGATATTGGGGCCATCTTATTTTCTCCTCTTAGGCCTCTTGAAGAATTCTTCCATGATGAGCTTGTTATAAATGGGGACATCTTTGATGGCCTGGAAAATGGGTTTGTTAACACACAAATTCATCGATTCTCCTAGAAGTTCAACCTCTTATGGGGTGTGGTGTTTAGGTTGGACCAAACTTTAAGGATAGGGAGGTATATTGGCTTGAGGGGTATTTTTTTTCCTTTTCTTCAATATCTTCAAGTGGAGAAGGTGGGTGAGGATCTGGAAGTACCTTCCTAGACTAGAGGTTCATCTCTTGTAATTCCACAACATAATCAGAATAAGATGTTTCCCCATTGTATACCTATTGTGCCTGCTTATTGTTTGGGTTCAGAGTGGCTTGGGAAGGAATTTGAGGTTTCTTTGGTACGTTGTTGTGGGGTAACTTTGGTTGAGGTGGAGGAGGAGGCATTAAGGGAGGAGGTTAGGATTCCTATGGCCTCCATCCTTGTGAATAATTTCCCCATTGATAAGGCTAAGGTTGATATGGATGGAAAGGTAGATTGACAGGTTGAGGAGGCTATTGACGAGTATAAAACCAAGGAGAGGGCATGGACCATGATGGGTGAGTTGGAGGATACCAAGGCTAGAAGGGTGCATTCTGATTTTGGTTGTACGGAGAATATTGTGCTCCCCACATGCCCTATTGATATGGTTAAGGGCCTTGTGGCCTTCTCTGGTTAATGAAGCAAAGTTTCTCCAAGCAATTCTCTAGCCCTTGCTATATAGCCTTTAAACCTAAAAGAGAGACAAATTTGTCTATTTCATTATTTTCCTTACAGATAGAGAATACCATTATGGTGTTTAGTGGGAACTCATTTCTAGGGTGTGTCTTCGTGCATCTGGGGAAAAATATAACTAGTGCCCTTTTTGTCTCTTATTTCTTCCTCTTAATTTTCATAGTATGCATATGTAAGAAAAAATGATATGAAATATCACTCTTGAATTCTTCTATCATGCTTACTATCTTATGATTGATGTTCGAGATAGAGGGGGGGGGGTGGGAATTGGCCAAGCCATGACTAGACTTATCTCTCTTTTTAGCATCACTAGAATGATTCTTGAATATTGTCTTTATGTCATCATAGGTTAATTGTTAAATATATCCTCCAAATAACACATTGAAGGTATACATTATATCCTCCCTAATCCCTTAGACAAGTACTAGCTTGAGTGATTCAGGGTCAAGGATACAATTAACCTTCCTATAGTTGAGTTGGAACCTTTCCTCATAATCTTATAAGGAGCCATATGGACCTAGCGTCATCCTAAATATTTCTTTTTTTGTATCCTTAAACCTACACTAATCCATGTACTTCTCATTAAAGGCTTGCTACATTCATGTCCAAGTAGTGGTGTTGCCTCTAGGTAGGATCATAAACTACCACAAGGCTACATCATTGAGGGTGGAGGGAAATAAAATCAGCTTTTGTTCATCATAGATACTGTCATAGGTCCTACGAACTACAACAAAATCAAACATGAATGCATCAGGGTCCTTAGAGGCTATGCCATGGAAATATGGAAGAGAAATGGGGCTTATGTTCTTCATCCTAGCCTTGCCCTTGGTTTCTCGAATAGGAAAGAACTCATTATCCATGGTTTTAGCCATGTTTTGGGTATGTAATATAGGTTCTTCCTTTCTTATGGTTTCTTCAAAAAATCTAGGTTGCTCACCTAGAGGATTTTATAAGTCCCCTTTGGTCAAAAAGGGAAGTTCACAGCCACCAAAGAAAAGTGATGGTTGACTACTTGAAGGGGTGGGGGTTTATGGTAGGAATTTCATTTGATTATCCATACTCCAACGAGACATTAAAGAACTTGATTTTTTTGTGTTTGTGTGTGGTTACCTTATTTTTTTAACTTTTTTAAATCAAACAATGTTGATGAAAAACAAAAGATCAAAAAAATAAAGGATACTTCTATGTAGAAACAACACCTACTTGGACACCTCCCCGACAATGGTGCCAAAAATTGATGAGCCTCAATATTGCAACAAGAATGTTGCAACTCCCAAGGCTACTAGGTTTAATTATCAACCCAGGGTTCGGACAAAAATAAGTAGTGCCAAATGCATGGTAGGTCAAGTTCTACTCATGCCACCTTCAATAAATGGACCAAACCAAGGCATTCAAATACCACTTTACAAGTTTACTCAAGAAAGGAAATTGCATAAAAGGAGAGAGTTCTATTCTAATTGTTGGAATGGAAACATTATTCTACTTGTAGACATGAAGATGTTATTTTTGCAAAGGTAAAGGCTAACCCTAACTATAGGAATGTAAAGGATATGTTATTTGTAGAAATAGAAACAACAATCTACTTGTAGAATGTAAACTTTTTGCTTCTTGCAAGAATGTGAACATCAGTCTAATTGCAACATGTGAAAGGTTTCCTTGAAAAGGAAATCTATGCAATAACAGTGCTTGTAGTAGAAACCCTAAAAATATTAAATTCAAGGAAAGATTCTTCATATACTTTTCATTGATAAATTACCCTTTAATCATTATGTTCAAGGAAACTTAGATTTAGTGACATATTTCATTAGGAATTTCACAAGAAAGTTATCATTGCTCTTCAAATTCTGAAATTTGTCCTCGAACCCTAATTGCATAATTGTGTTGCATTGAAGGAAAGAAACATCTAAAGTGGTATTTGTTCCTCCTCAATCATGGTTTCAGACCCTAGGTCTCATTATTCAAGTGTAAGAGACTAAAATCGAGATTTTGGTGTAAACCTAGTTGAGTTTACATGGTGCTACAAGATTGGTATAAGAGTGTTGTAGGATGCTATAGGATTGGATCTGTGAGCATCCTGGGAGTGGAAAAGATGGTGTAAAGGTGGGAAAGGGTGGTTGAAGGAGTATTAAGGCTATATAAATCTTTTTCCTAGCTTGACACCTTGAAGAGTCCCATCTTGAACAAAAAAAAATGCACATGGTGTCCTTCAATGACCCAAGAATGTACTTTTGGTGGTAGATTTTTTAGGGCTCTGTGAGATGAGGAGGGAGAGGCTGATGATGATAGGAGAAATTTAGGATTAGTGTGCCAACCTTGAAAGGCAATAGTAATGCCTGCAAATGAAACAAAAATTCATTTTTTCACTTAAGAAGAATGCTAAACCAATAACCAAATTGCAACAAATTGTACTAAATCAAAAAGGATGAGTTGAATTTTATGAAACTAAATGGAAATAAGGATGAATTGAATTGTATTACATCAAAAGAAAATCTCACCTATAACACGCATCAAACCTATAGCCATGAAACCTTAAATAGAAATGTGATTTAACTCCCAATTGTTCGAAAATACACTATGTAAAAGAGCATTGTTGTAGGGTCTATCAACTGGAAAGGGAAATAACCACATATTTTTGGCTTACTATCAGATATTATTCAAACACACTTTCCAAAATGGAGGTGGTTACTAGATGTGCACTAACAATTTTTGCAAGGAAACTTCTACTAATAAAGAAAAAAATACTGCTACCAAAAGTAATGCCTAGATAAGATACCAAAAGAGAGATAGAGCCTTTGGGTAGGGCCCTAACCAGAGGGGACTCAACTCTCTTAAACAAGCTAAGATGTAATATAATAGAAATATTTTCAGTGACATAAAATAAAGTTCAAGTACATCATGCAAAGGAAAAGAAAAATAAAGTCTCAAGATCCTAGCTCTTAGTAGCTCTTCCCTTCCCAAAATTTCCAATCCTATTAATAAACCCTTAGGCTTGGTTATTTATACAAATATGACTAAGGGGAAGCGTCCTTTGAAAGAGGACTGCTTTCCTCCAAAACCTCTGGAAAGGTGGATCTATCTCCATTAGATCCTTGAAATTCCTTGAATGCATAAGTTTCTTGTAGATCCTCAAGATATAGGTGAGGGATTTTAGGGATGAATTTGAGTTGTAGGAGAGTAAATGCTCGGGAAAATAATCCTGTACTCCTTTGATTGCCTCCAATGTTCCTTTTCATAGTAAATGCAATAAAAAATTCTCTTTTTCTTGTACATTAACCACATTATGCCACAAAATATGATAAACATCCATTAGCCCTCCTATTAACCACATTATAGCCAAAAATATTAGTCTGAGAAAAGAGGAAATTGTAGGCTGGAGGATAGCAAAATTGGCCTTATAATATACCTATTGAAGGGTACCATCAAATGCATTCCTATTTTTTCTGGATTTTAGATGGAGGAGCCTATTTGGGAGAAGGGATCTCTTATGAGGTTCTCAATAGGAGTGTTCCTTGAATATTTTCTCATCCAAATACATTTCCAAAGGTACTGGCCTCCTTCGAGCTAACACCACCAAATCTTGGCTCACAAAAATATAATTAATGTTGAAGGATCTCTTAGCCTAAGACCTCCTTTAATGTTTAGTCTACAAATATTGCCCCAAACTACGAGAACACACTTGTTTCCACTTTTTCTTCTACCAATAGGAAATACCATAGCAAGTTCTTGATTGATTTAAGGATGGAAGAGAAATTCCTCACAGAAAAGTAGAAGTATATGGGAAAATCTCATAGAATTGACTTGGGAAGCACTAGTTTTCCTACCAAGTTTATCGATTAGAAGGTCTAGTTTTTTAATATGCTGTTGAATTCGTTGATGAGATCCTCCCATAAATTGAGTTTGAGGGAACTATCCACAAACAATCCTCCTAGTTATTTTTTTGGAAATTTGTTGATATGGAAACCAAGCATCTTTCCAATATATTTCTACCCAGCCAAAGGTTTATTAAAGAAAAAATCCTATGATATAGCTCTATTTATTTCCATACACAAGGAAAGAGAAAATTCCTCTGGAATGTGAGAAAATCCTTTAGCTTCTTGAATAGTTGGAATGTGTAAACCCAAGGTATCAACCACAAATTGTTGGTGGGATAGAGGCGGATAATCACCAAATAGACACAATATTTTTATTTTTTCTTCTCATTTGAGACTTTGAATGATTAGATGAGACCCCAAGTATCATCCCTAAATTATTAGTGTCATGGAGGGAGATAATCACGAAATAGACACAATACATTTTTCTTTTACTCCTTAATTGTTGTTTTGAATTATTAGTGGAGACCCTTTAGTGCTGGAATAAAGAGAAAATGTGGCATGAGACCTCCTTTATAGATACCAAAAGAGACTAAAAAGTGTACATTAGGTGATTTTTTAGCAAAATAGAGAAGTAGGCTCAATAAATAAGGCTCTTCATCCAACAAATTTACTTAAAGTTGAAGACAAAGGTGTGGATAATGTTGAAGAGATAAATCCATTTAAGTTTATGAATCAACTTTGGGAAATTAAGTTTTAGAAGCATGCCACATTTCTTGAATGATTTTAAAGTGAATGCTTTCATGTGCAATCATTACACCATATATAGTTTGGTGTCCCTCCATATAACAAGCTTATGCCATTGAAATGACTGAGGAAGGATGGTTTTGAGGAGATTGGCTATTATTTGGTGATCACTTTGTAGATTACATTACACTAAGTAATGTGATGGAAGCCACTAGGGTCCTTGAATTTACCATTTTTGGGAACTAAAGTGAAGAGAGTACCATCAAGAGCTTTTACGGTGGTTTTGATCTCCTCAATTCCTCCTCTTCTTCCCAAATATCATGTCTAATTGTTGAACAATAGGCCTGAAAGAAGTTAGTTGTGAAGTTGTCTAGTCTTGGCGCCTTGTTATGGGGCATATATTTTACTACCTTCTTCACTTATTTGGTACAGATCTCCCTTAAGAGAGCCTCATTCTTCTCTTTGTTAACCTAAGGTAGAATGTCCTAAATTATTTCTTGTGCAATCTCCTAGTGGTTCACCTTGGGGTTGGATTGTTTCTCTTTATAATATTGAATCGACACATTATCCATGTCCTCATGATCCTAAACCTTGATAAATACTTTATTTTTTAAGGATGAAAGATAATTGTGGTTCCAATGTTGAAGCACCAAATTGTGGAAGAAAGTAGTATTTCGCTCTCCTTCCTTCAAAAATCGAATTTTAGATTTTTGTTGCAAAATTATTTCTTCCTCCTTCCTTCTTTGTTCTAGTAGTTTGATCATAAGTGCTTCTTCCTTTATGATGTCCTTTGATCCTCCTTCATGAATGGCTTCCTTCTAGATGCACTACATTTTTTCTTCCACGTTATGGTTGTCCTTGATGATGCTCCTGAATTTTTCTTTATTGCAGATTTTAAGCTATTATTTAATGTGCTTAAACTTCCATTATAGTCCCTAACATGTCCAATCCTTCCAACTTGACTAGCTCATCCCAAAAATCCTTGATGATGGATTGGAGTTGGGATGTTGGAGCTAGAAATGCTCCAGGAAAAAAGGCCTTTTTAGGGTAGGACTTTATTTTGATGTTTAATTTGATCATCCAGGGAGGCAAAAGAGGATGGAAGCCTGCATTAAAATGTTTCTAGGCATGATATTTTTAGAGATGAGATAGCTATCTAGATTTGGAGCCATCTTCTGGGAGCCACTTCAATCATTGTTCCAAATATAAGTTTCGTTAATTATGCTAGTGTTGACCAAATGAGAGGAGGCTATGAAATCTTGGAATAGATTAGATTCAACATCTAGATATCTAACACCGCCCTTTTCTTATTCTAAATATTTTATCAAATTGAAATCCCCTCTATAATCCACGATTTTGGGGAAATGAAAAGACTAAGCTACGTAAGGGAGTAAAGAAAATCTGCCTTGTCTCTTGGTAGTGTAAGGTTGTAAACATTTGAAAGAAGTTACAAAACAAGTTTCTAATGATCCTATTAGTAAAATTTTTATAGTGAAAAATATAAAAAAAAGAAGACAAGTTAAGATTGGATACCTCTTGAGATTTTTAGATGATAGTAATAACTGTAGATTGACCGTGCACATCAAGAGCTATTCATTGGCATCCTCAACCCCATTTTTTTATCATCTTGCATAAAACTTCATAGGAAGTTTTAGTTTCCTAAATCATCTAGAAGGTTTGTTGTTTCGTGACCCACTTATCCTTGAGAAACCTTTGCTTTCCCATGCAATTAAGAACTCAAATATCCTAGGAGATTATCCTCATTGTTGGGTTGCATTATATTCTTTCCATGACTAGCCCACATAGTTAACCGGGGGGTTAGAGGAAGGGAAAAGCCCCCCTTCGTTGCATCCTCCTGTCTGAGGCATACCCATAACCCCACTTTATGGGGTCCAGGGCAGCGCCCCAGAACATTTTCATTTTGGAACCTATGTTAGGTTGGCCATACACATCTATGGTTTTGTGCATGATTTTCACACATGTTTTTGACGCGATGGTTTTCGGTCCATGGTATTGGATGCTTCGGTATGTATAAATATGTATTATAACATTGAAAGGAACATAATAAAAAATCAAGCTGGTAGTCCTGGTTTTGGGATCTAGGGGAAAATCTATGTGTATATGTGTTTTATGTGTTATGCTCTCGCATTGTTTATTTTTTGTGTTTTAGAATTCGTATGTAGGTAATTTATGTACGAAGTTAAAACCTACATTTGATATCAGAGCATTTTTTGGCTTCAAGGGGACGCCTTTGTTGCTGAGGGGTTTCGCTCAGGCTTGTGGTATACCTAATCGATTTTGGTGGTGAAAGAAGATGGCGAGCAGTGGAAAGATAGAGATCGAGAAATTTAATCGTCAGAGTTTTGAGTTGTGGAAACTCAAGATGGAGGATCTGTTGGTGGATAAAGATAAGTGGATCATGGTAGATCTGGGTAGTAAACCAACAGGAGTGTCTGATGAAGAATGGAAGAAGTTGGATCAAAAGGCAAAGAGCACAATATGATTGTGTGTCTTAGATTCAGTATTGCTGAATGTATCAAGGGAAGCTACAGTGAAGGCTTTGTGGTACAAGTTAGGGGCTTTGTACCAATCTAAGTCTCTAGTGAATAAACTATTCTTGCAGAAAAAACTTTATAACCTGAGGATGAAAGATGGAGACTCAATGACAGAGCATCTGAACACATTTAATACTGTGGTAATTTAGCTAGAATCTGTTGATATTAAAATTTCAGATGAAAATAAGTGCATCAGTTTGTTGTGTTCTCTACCAAATTCGTGGGATAGTCTGGTTATTGCAATAGGTAGCAATGCAACTACCTTGTAATTTGATGATATAGTCTCATCCTTGCTGACAGAGGAGATGAGATGGAAAAATATCGAGAGCCAAAATGGTGATGCCTTGTCTGTACGAGGATGGTCCTAGAAAAAAAACAAAAATAAGTAATCGAGTGGGAGATCTAAATCTCCAGGAAAACCTATATAGGTGATGTGCTGGAAATGTGGAAAGGAAGGGCACTACAAAATGGACTGTAAATCTAAAGCTCGTGATAAAGGAAATGGATCTGATCATGCTCCTTCTGTAGAGGCAAAAACCACCTTAGATGAAGGTGGGGATGTGTACTTGGCTTCTTCAAGTACACATGTAGATCATGAGGCATTGTTGATTGACTCAGGAGCATACTTTCACTTCACTCCCCATAGAGAGTGGTTCTACGAGTATGAGAAATATGATGGTGGTGATGTCTTCTTAGGGGATGATAGGAAGGCTATAATCGTTGGTCACGAAAAAGTAAATTTGAAGTTGCAAGGTGGAAGGGTTAGAACACTTCCAGGTATTCTGTATCTTCTGCATTGGGCAAAAATCTGATTTCTGTAAGCAAGTTGGATGATGTAGGTGTAAAAACAATGTTCGAGAAGGATACCTACAAGATGGTTCGGGGACCACTGGTATTGATGCGGGGAGTTCAAATTGGAACTCTGCACAAGCTACAAGGTAGCATTGTTGTTGATGCGTGCAACAGTTCTGTGGTTCCTGAAACTGGGGTAGAAAATCTAGTGGTAAAGGTATGGTAGAAGGTATGAGTGATAGCTCTCTGGATTTTGATTTCTGTGAAAATTGTGTATATGGGAAGTAGAATTGGGCGAGTTCCCCTCTCGTGGTAAAAGGGAGAAACATATATTAGAACTTGCACATAGTGATGTGTTTTGAACTTTGAACTTTCCATCACTGGGTAACTCTATGTACTATGTATCATTTATAGATGACTTTTCAAGGAATACTTGGATATATTTCCTTAAGAAGAAACCTAAAGTCTTTGACAGGTTTAAAGAATTTAAGGCTTTGGTGGAAAACCAGACAGAGAAAAAGATAAAGGTGTTGAGGATAGATAACGGTGGAGAGTTTTGTAGCAAGGAATTTTAAGAATTATGTAAGAAGTGTGGTATAGCACGACAGAAGACTACTTCATACGCACCTGAGAAAAATGGAGTTGCAGAAGAATGAACAAGAAGTTGATGGAAAGGGCAAGAATCATTCTCAGTGGTGCTGGGTTAGGATAGGAATTCTGGGCAGAGTGGGTGGAGACAACATGTTACCTGGTCAACAGATCACCTTCATCAGCGTTGGAGGATAAGACTCCACAAGAGGTATGGACTGGTAAGAAACCATCTCTTTCACATCTGAAGGTATTTGGATGCGATGCATATGTACAAGTTTGAAAGGAGAAATGAACCAAGTTGGATACTAAATCTGAAAAGTGCATCTTTATTGGGTATAAGGATGGTTTAAAGGGTTATAAGCTTTGGAACCCAGTGACAAGGAAGGTTGTGTACAACTGAGATGTGGTGTTTAGAGAGGTAAAAGATGTTATTAAACATGAAGTCCAACCAAAGGAACCTAAGAAGATAGAATTTGAGCTTAAGGAGGAATAATCAGACTCTAAAACAGAAGAGGAATTAGAAGATGAAGAGCTAGAAACTCCGGGTGTGAGAAGATCAGTTTGAGAAAGAAGGCAGCCAAAAAGGTATAGTCCATCCGCTTTCTACTCAAATTTTTCTTTATCTATTACTGACGACAATCCCAGAACTGTGAAGGAAGCAGTAGATTCAGGGGATGGAAACCTTTGGAAAGAGGGCATGGTTGATGAAATGGCATCTTTGCACAAAAATGAGGCTTGGGATCTGGTGGAGTTGCCGACTGGAAGGAAACCCATTGGCAGCAAGTAGGTGTTCAAGAAGAAGACAAATGTAGAAGGAAATGTGGAGAAATACAAAGCTCGGTCGGTAGCAAAAGGTTATTCGCAGGTGCCAAGAAACTATTTTGGTGATAGTTTTTCCCTGTTGCCAAGGTAACTTCTATTAGATTACTTTTATCTGTTGCTATTGCTTTTGATTTTGAGGTAGAACAGATGGATGTCAAGACAACTTTCTTCATGGGGATCTAAGAGGAAATCCATATGAAGCAACCTGAAGGCTTTGTGGTGAAGGGTAAAAGAGAACTAGTATGCAAGTTAAAGAAGTCTCTATATGGGTTAAAACAGTTACCAACGATGTGGTATTAGAAATTTGATATGTTTATATGGGGACTTGGCTTCACCAGAAGAAAAGCATATCATTGTGTGTATTTTAAATTAATTGGTGACCGTGTTATTTATCTGGGCTTGTATGTAGATGATATGTTGCTGGTTGGAAATGACAAGGAAATTATCCAGGATTTGAAGACCCAATTGTCCTCCAAATTCGGCATGAAATATCTTGGTGCTACAAACTCTATTTTGGACATGGAAATTAAAAGAGATCGAGCAAAGAGGAAGTTCTAATTAAACCAGAGGAAGTATGTAGAGACAACACTGCAGAGGTTTAATTTGCAGGATAGTAAACCAGTGAAGGTTCCTTTTCCTGTAGGTGTGAGGTTATCTGTTGAACAGTGTCCCAAGACACACGAAGAGGAAGAGGACATGTCCCGTGTTTCATATGAAAGTGAAGTCAGTAGCCTGATGTATGCAATGGTCTGTACTAGACCAAACATTGCACATGCTGTGCGAGTATTGAGCAGGTTTATGTCAAAACCAGGGAAGGAGCTCTTATAGAAATATTTGGGCACTACAACCCCAAACACATATGTCCATAAACCAAGGGCTTATAAACCCCTAAAAGTGTTTTTTCATACCCTAAAGGAGAAAGGTCAGTTGATTACATCATTTCCCAGAAGTTCTCCTTGAAAAATTGCTTAGAACTAGTCAAACCTGGACCATACAGACTACTCTATGTTGAGGGTTTGATGCATCTCACCTGTTACACATAGAGGGTGCGATGCATACTAAAAATCCCTTCTGTAGGGTGCAATGAGTGAGAGCAGACAAATGGTAGAGGCAGTTTGCTAGGTGGAAACTTAGAGAATCTTCTAGAAATTGCTCATTTGACACTTAACTCTTTGAATTTTCCCAGGGACGAGTAAGGGATCATGAAATATCCAAATGGAACCAAGAACTATCAGAGAAATGACACTAATCAAAATCCTAGAAGCTGACTCACCCACCTACAAATATCTATATATGGATCCCTCATCCTAGAGATCAAAAGGCTGGAATTTTGCATTTTGTAAGGAAGTGTTGTTGGTTTCTCAGTGAAACAATGTATTGTTGGGTGATCTAAGATTTTCATGAGGTGAAGAGGGCTTTCATGCTGGGAGGATGGTGCTGGGTCAAACCACTGGGTTGTAATCCTCTCTTCTACTACTTCTATCAATAAAGCTATTTGAGTTTTCCTCCATATTCTTGTATATTTCTGAATCTTGTATTGGTGTATGCATTTGTATGGTTAATATACATCTGATCCTATATTTTTTATGGTTATATATCTCTATGCTTTGATCGTATTATGCTACTTTGACTCTACAGGTGTTCTTTGAAGAGGGACAAGTGAGGAAGGAGTGGAAAAAGCTCTATCAAAGGAAGGAGGAAACAAGAAAGGAGCCAAGTGAAAGACTGAGGTTGGTGCTCTCTGCTTCTCTCTCATCTATCTCTCATAAAGGAAGACACAAGTAACTTTAGTTTGTTTGTTTCTAGGATAGCTACCTGTCTTAGTGGGACTAGTAGCTCTGAATGGACACTATTTTTCCCAATAACAAAATGGTGACTCCACTAGGGAGTGAATAGTATGTTTGTTTGTTTCTATTTGTTTGCTTTATAAACTACAGACGAAGTCTGAAGTTAAGCCAACCAGCCTTCGAACTGCATTTGCTATGCAAGTGCAAAGTAGATCAACGCTGCTTCAGTCAATCTCTGGGTTTGTTTATGAACTGAAAAACTGACTTATATACATCCTAAGTGCCCTAGTGGTAGCTTAAATAACCTTATTAGATCAACCCCTATACTTTATGTTTATTGCCTATCATTAGCTCAGCTTAAATCCCTGAACTTAGCTGCGAACTATCAGTGGAAACCAAGCTCAGTCTCGTGCTTGGACCATCGCATTGTCTCTCATTGGCAACCTGGATGCATCACACCTCCTGTGTGTTGTAGGTGAGATGCATCCCTATTTCCCTATATTACAGGTGCAATGATTGAGTGAGACTGTTTCTGCCTTCAGATTTTGGTTTTTTCTTCATTGTCTTCAGCTTTATTCAGTAGTTTTGTTGTCTATGATTAGTATATCACTATTGAAACTCTCTTCCTTTGCATTATTCAGCCTCCATTGATAAGGAATTGTGAATTTCTTTTATGTATTTTTCATCATTTACAGTTCTCCTTTGCAAACAGTAGTTAATCGAACTGTCGTATTTTGATTTGAAAGTGTCGCAAGCTTCATTTTCAGTCAAAGAAAAGAGTGTTGTAAAGTCTTCCTCTTTTAGATAGTCGATTACACTTTTTCCATTGTATTTTGATTTCAATCATCAATTCTTTGAAGTGTTGAAAGTGGTTTTCTAGTCAAAATTGAAAGTGTCGTCTTAATCTTCCTTTCGTTTTTGAAAAGAAATTTCTAAAGAGTCACTTTGAGGAAAGATAGTTCAGATCTGTACTTAGTTTTCTTTTTGTCATTCACACATTAAGGAAACTAAAAAAAAAATACATGCATGTGCATTTTCATTTAGACTGCATGCAGAAATTGATTTAGGTCAGTGCATCTTAGTGTGTGCTCTCTGCTCTATGTTGAAAGGATTGTATTTCTCTTTCCTTAGTAGCTAGGATTTTCATTGGAGAAAGAAAGTAAATGACTATTTATCATCTTAGATTGCATATTTTGGAATTTTATATCTACATCATGCAGTGAACCTTAAAGGAAAAATTCTTAAGAAATATCAACTGTAAAATAAACTTCAATGAACATAAAAACGATTTGGAACCTAACACACAACATCTAGAAGTCTAGGCTAGAGATGTATTCTGGCATCGTAAAACCTGGTAACTATCGTTTTCATTGTAGGTTGGGTGATTCCTCCTCTTTGATATGACAAGTGCCAATACGGACTTGTGCTCCCACATACTGTTGAGTATATATTTGGAGACCAAAAGAGGCTATATCCTTTATCCTTAGGAAGCCATGTCTGCCACCCTATCAATCACAATGCACTGAACACAGCATTCGGGAAGATTGACTGATGTACGTAAAAAGTATTCTGTAGTTTTGTGATTGGTTTGGTAATCCCTGTATCTAGATTTCAAAAGCAGTCACTTTCATTCCTTTTCAGACTCCTTAAAAGAAAAGGTCCATCTGAGGACTTGTCACTTCAGGTTCATTAAAAATTGAAGGCGACTAGAGTCATCTTTAGCTTTTTCTCGACTCTTTAAAATTGAAAAAGCAAATTGTGTTAAAGCGCCATAAAATTTATTTTAATCGGAATAACATCACTATTCCCTTGTTGGTCTTAGGTTGAAAAAATGGAGTCCACCAATCAAGGATTTCCCCTTGGGGGGAATCCCAGTCCCTTCTCCTCTTAGGGAGATGTTGGTGCTCCACATATGGCTACATTGTCCCTTCCAGGACTTAAAATTTGCCTGCCATTATGGCTTTTCTCGACCTCTGTCATCCAGAACACCATGATTCCTGAGAAATCAAATTAGCAACTAGATGATGCTAGAGTTGTCCCCCAACCTTCTACTTCGTTCATTTCTCCCTCTCCTTCCTCCTCTTCGCTTGGTGAAGCTAAGAAAACTAAGAACCAAGTAACTGAGAAGAAGAAGAAAGTGAAGGAGAAGAAGAAGAAGAAGCCAATGGCGAAAGGGGGAACCATGCATCGTCTAGCAAAAATCTGCACACTATACCATCCAAACCTAAATCTCCATGTGTCATTTGTAGAGGAGACCACTATCATCGAGATTGTCCTTGCATCCCATGGATCTTGAGGGACTGGTCTCCCCACTTGCACAATCTGGTGTCTTCAACCTCTGATGATCATGTTGAGAGTACACCATCAACTAGTGAAAATGAAATCAATGGACAGAAAGGAAGATCGAAATTTCCTTGTAGACTGTGTGAAGGTGATCATGCCCTCCACCGTTGTCCGTTCTTGGACGAAGCTAAAAGAGTCTTGGATAACTGTCTTACTTCACCGCTACATCTTCCTCCTAGATACAAGAAACTCTTGTGAAGTCCATCACTAGTTGAAAATCCGACTGACACACCTTTGTTGTTGGTTGAAGCACCTATCATTGAAGATGAACCCTTTGAGTCCACACTGGACCAAAGTCAACAAGACGACAGTCGACCCAGTCTTGTCTTCAGAAGATCCACCTTTAGATGATACAGTCACCAAAGAGAATGAGAATGACACTGTTCAAATTCTTTTTATTAACACAAAATCCGATGAACCTGGGGGTAATCTACCCTTTCCTTTACCGCAGGAAGGAAGTTCGTTAGAGATTCATTCAGCTGTCTATTCGGTCCCTCCTCCAAGCAATCTAGTCATTTCCTTCGATTGGAATCTACTAAGGAGACCCCGCCTACCATCTAATGTACCATTCTGAATCATAGTACAAGCTTACAGAATGATCACAGCTGGTATAATCATAGATGAAGGGGCCTTCATGAGTATCCTTTCCTCAACTTCTTGGAAAGTGCTTGGTTCACCATCGCTTCTACCTGAGATTCGAAATTTGTCAGGCTTCAACAAAGGAATCGGTCGACCGTTAGGGATCCTTCCAAATTTGCCTATAACTTTGAGAAGGAAAACCATTTATCTAAACGTGATGGTAGTCCAAGGGCCATTATATTACAATCTACTCCTTGGACGTGACTACATTTATAGCATGGGAGCTATTGTTTCCTCACTCTTTAGGGTGATGTGTTTCCCGTATGAAGGTAGAATGGTCCAGCTCGCTGACCAGCTTCCATTTCCTGGTTCAAACACAGCTAATAGTCAAATACCACCCCTATCTAGGATTTTTGCACAAGGAATGTCTCATCAACCTCTAGTTCATCCACCTAATGAGCGTGAGTGATTCGGTGAATGTGACTAAACCCAGGGGGCATGCACCCTGGTCTGCTTTGGCAGGAAAACCTCATATATAAAGTAGGTTTCCACATAGGATATATGACTAGTCTGACACACCTGTCCATTAGGAAAATGGATTAGACTGGAAAAGGATTCCCTTGTCAAACATTATGTGAGTGGAAGCTCCCCCCATTCACCTTTGTCCATTTCAATAGATAGAGCCAAGGAAGTGTTTTGTCTGCAAATGCAAACGAAATGACCTTGCTTTAATGCAAGAACTTCCATAAGGTAACCTGGAAAATCTACTTCTCATTATACCTGGGGGCATGCAAACCTTTTGCATGCAAGTGAAAAGCAACCTTTCATTTTCATAGTTTGTAGGCTTATTTTCTTAGTTTGTAGGCTCTCAACCCTTTAACCTCGTAGGTGGGTCGTTCCTAGCTTGCATAAAAAAGGCTCTGGAGCAAAGTTGTGCATGGGGAAAGCTCCCTAAAAAATGAACCTACTGATGAGAGATATCCTTATTATACGATTGGCACGAGCAATGTTTCCGCAAAGTTCAAGCTCGTTAAAAAATAAACCTAGTTATGAGCATATGTTCCCCTAGAGTTCAAGCTCATTAAAAAATGAACCCACCTTTCGGTAAATAACCTTTATGATTGCATTACTATCAACTTTTGAGCCTTGGTCATGTTCTTACCATCACCTCCACTTTTTAGCCAATCATCCGCCTCCACTTGATTGTTTACCCACTCTGACGAGTGATTCTGTTAGCCACCTTCTTTACACTGTCGTGATTGAAAAGTTCCAAACCTTACCTGGAACCAACTGCTACCCAAAAATAAGTCTCTTTTAAGCTCTTCTTATAATCGTAAAATATAAAAAGATTAACAAGAAATTGGCCTCCCCAGCTCGGTAATGTTGTGTGTGGAGCATGATTGTTCAAAGGTCTTTGTTTCAGCCGGATGTATACCCCAGGAAGTTTGTACACCCCTCCATGCGGGGGGGTGTGGAGGGGACTTGTCCCCCCTGTGGGGGTCTAAGGGGGCTGATCCCCCCTGGCTGGGGGGTCTGGGGGCCAGCAGTCCCTCAGCGGGGGCTCGGGGGCAGCGCCCCCG
>APFE031748110.1:163178-193106 GCA_000404065.3 Pinus taeda
GGGGGCTCGGGGGCAGCGCCCCCGAAGCTAAAACAGATGTAAATTTGCCTAGTAAAAGTATAGTAATTTCTAGTCAATCTGGGCCGTTCATTAGGCAGATGATCTGACGGTAGAACTTCTGTTTAGTTTAGGGTTTTTTCCGTAGAAGGCAACCCCTCTCTTTGTATGAGGGCATTGTATTTGAGGCGGTGATAGATGTGTATTCTATATGTGTGTGAGCGGAAAACAGAGAGGTGAGACTGTGAGAGAAAACCGAGGATATTACAGTAGATTTGTTGTAGGTTGTGTCTCTTCATTTTGTTGGATAATAGAAAGGAAGGACTGGCTGTTTGGGGTGGACGTAGCCCAAACTGGGTGAACCACGTATATCTGTGTCTCTCTTGTTTTATGCGTTTTCTGTGTTTATATTTCTACAATATTTTATGTGTCCCATTTCTCTGTAATATATAATTTTCTAACAGTTAAAGTGACTGGAAGTGCCATCCCTCTTGTATTTTAATCTTTTTGGACCTAAGGGATCATTACACAAAAAGATCGAGCGCTTGTCTTTTTGGCTTGTTAAAATGATCAGAAAAGTCATCCCTTCCATATTATTTTATACGTTTTTTTACTTAAGGGATTATACTACGAAAAAGGATTACTGGAGTTTCCTTTCTGTCTCTTTTCAAACTCTCTAAAATTGAAAAGGACTGATTTATCTTTGACGTTAAACTCGTTAAAACAATAGTGAAAAACTTGTCCATTACAGACAAGAATGAGTTTCACTGTCGCTAGGCTCGCTAAAACATAGCGACAGGTTAACCCGAAGGGAAAATTATAGAACAAGAATATGTTATCCTCCTCAAGCTTGACAAAAATAAAGAGGTATTGGTTAGCAATGACTGGGGAAAAATTGGGAAGAAAACTTGAAGAAATTCATTGGTAGCAGGTCGCTCTTGAACATGACACTTTCACTCCATCACCATGATTGAGTCAAGTTGGGTTATTCTGTTCACCAGTAATATCACCATTGGTCCTTCATACCATCCATTTTTGGAGTTTACACTACCAATCCATTTTAGTGTCACCGATATGTTCAAGATAAGTCGCTCAAAGAATTCACCAACCTAGCTAACATCTCATCCGCTGCAATACCTTCACGCTTCATTCTTTCATGACCGCTGCCCTGAACCTTGTATCATCAGATCGTTTTCACCTCCACAAAATCATTTGCTCCGTTTCGTGTCGTAGATGTGGGATTCATTAAGGCCCTCCTACGACGGGTCACTTCTTGTCGACATCAGCTCATTATCTAAGAAGTCAACTTAGGAACAACCCTTTAAGTACTTTGAGGCTTGCATGCCTCAATGGCAAGTTTCTCACTTCTGACGATACGTTTACGTCAATGGCCTTCGACCGAAAGATTTTACGTGGTGTTCGACATTGACTCATGTATTCACACTACGTAAATTGTATTGCAGTACCTTGAGGGTCATCCTCATTATCGGTGATTCCTCTTGTGCCTGTTAACAACTTACATCATTGGCTGGTAATCAGGCAATGCCTTTCCAAGTTCGACATCAGAACATCTTTTCACATGGATCGACTTGTACTTCGGGTGAAGACTGAACAAATTTGAAGACCCCAGATCTAGTTTCATCCATCCGGGCTACGATATATTCAAGAAAATAAATACATCAAATGTACATCATAGCTGCACAGATAATCATCCAAGCTAAGGGATGATGGCTCTACTAGAATCATCAGTCTACCACACAGACGGTTGTATGTCCTATGTACATGAAAATGAATTTATAAAGCTGAGCATGGGAATGCCCACCTCAGCTAGATCATGAAAATATTATGAAGATAATGTCTTGTATTGTATCTTATTACAAGTCACCTTCCAGTTTGAAAAACCTTGGATCCTCATGATAAAGCATTTCACCTGACATCAGAATATTTACGGCCTCATGCTTTAGGGGGCAACTGTTATAGACATATTTGGGCACTGCAACCCCAATCACATATGTCCATAAACCAAGGGCTTCTAAACCCCTAAAAGTCTTGTTTCATACCCTAAAGGAACAAGGTCAACTGATTACATCATTTTAGAGAAGTCCTCCCTGAAAAACTGCTTAGAACTAGTCAAAATTGGACCATATAGACTGCTCTATGTTGAGGGTGTGATGCATCTCACCTATTACACACAGAGGATGTGATGCATACTAAAAATCCCTTCTGTAGGGTGTGATGAGCGAGAGCAAACAAATGGCAGGGGCAGTTTACTAGGTGGAAACCCAGAGAGTCTTCTAGAAACTGCTCATTGACACTTGCCTCTCTGAATTCGCCCAGGGATGAGTAAGAGATCATGAAATCTCCAAGTGGAACCAAGAACTATCAGAGAAATGACACTAATCAAAATCCCAGAAGCTGACTCACCCACCTGTAAATATCTATATATGGATTCCTCATCCTAGAGATCAAAAGGCTGGAATTTTGTATTTTGTAAGGAAGTGCTCTTGGTTTCTCAGTGAAACATTGTATTGTTGGGTGATCTAAGATTTTCATGAGGTGAAGAGGGCTTTCATGTTGGGAGGATGGCGCTAGGTCAGACCATTGGGTTGTAATCCTCTCTTCTACTACTTCTATCAATAAAGCTATTTGAGTTTTCCTCCATATTCTTGTATATTTTTTAATCTTGTATTAGTGCATGCATTTGTATGGTTAATATACATCTAATCCTATATTGTTTACGGTTATAGATCTCTATGCTTTGATGGTATATGCTGCTTTGACTCTATAGGTGTTCTTTGAAGTGGGACAAGTGAGGAAGGAGTGGCAAAATCTCTATCAAAGGAGGGACGAAACAAGCAAGGAGCCAAGCGAAAGACCGAGGTTGGTACTCTCTACTTCTCTCTCATCTATCTCTCATAAAGGAAGACACAAGTAACTTTATTTTGTTTGTTTCTAAGATAGCTACCCATCTTAGTGGGACTAGCAACTCTGAATGCACACTAGTTTTCCCAATAATAGGAGCACTGGACAACAATGAAGCGGGTTTTCAGGGATTTGCATGGCATTAGTGATTATGGTTTGTGCTACCAAAGAAGACCAGGATTGGACAGAGTGTTGGATATTCATGGCTTTGTTGATGCAGACTGGGCTGGAGATCTGGATTAGAGAAGATCTACATGTGGGTATGTGTTTAACCTATTTGGAGGTGCAGTCAGTTGGATTAGTAAGAAACAATATGTAGTGGTACTATCAACTACAGAGGCAGAATAAATGGTAGCCACTCATGCAAGCAAGGAAGCAGTTTGGTTGTAGAGATTGTGTTCAAGTATGGGGTTAGTACAGGGAGCTATAAGGATAGACTGTGAAAGCTAAAGTGAAATTTTCTTGGAAAAGAACCCTACATATCATTCAAAGACAAAGCACATTGATGTTCAGTATCACTTTGTGAGGGATATGATAGAAGACAAAAAGGTGTTGCTGGGAAAGGTGGACATTTTGAAGAATACTGCAAATGTATTGACAAAATCGGTGAGCTCTGAAAGTTCTCTTGATGTAGAGAAACAATGGGCATTGTAGGGATGGATAAATGACTAAGCTCTCTTGTCGCCCCCTATGGAAAGAAAACAACAAGTGGGTGAATGTTGGGTTGTGTTATATTCTTTCCACGACTAGCCCACGTAGTTAACCGAGGGTTAGAGGGGGGGCAGAGCCCCCCTTCATTGTGTTGATTGCGTAGTGGGGTGGTTATAGGGGGTTTGAAGGGTGCAGGTAAGCCCCCCTCTATGGGGTCTAGGGCAGCGCCCCAGACTATTTTGTTTTTTGGACCCTATATTAGGTTGGGCGGACCTACCTATGGTTTTGTGCATGTTTTTCACACATGGTTTTGGACACAATGGTTTTCGGTCCATGGTTTTGGATGCGATGGTTTTCGGTCCATGGTTTTGGATGCGATGGTTTTCGGTCCATGGTATTGGATGCTTTGGCATGTATAAATATGTATTGTAACATTGAAAGGAACATAATGAAAAATCAAGCTGGTAGTCCTAGTTTTGGGATCGGGGGGAAAATATCTATGTATATGTGTTTTATGTGTTATGCTCTCGCATTGTTTATTTTCTGTGTTTTAGAATTCGTATGCAAGTAATTTCTGTACAAGGTTAAAACCTACACATACATGTTTTTCAGTCACATCTTAGGCTTCCCAAATCATGTTCTCATCATCCTCCTACATTCGCTCCAATCATCAAAGCTTCCCTTGTGCATACCCCACCATCTTGCACGTGTAGCACGTAGTGCCCAGTCCAAGGCCTGGAAGCGTTTCTTTTCTGGTACCTCCCTTTCAAATTCATCCAAAAATATATCTACCTCATTTAGACCATCATAACTACGCATATTTCTTACCTTTGATGACACACAGCGCAACGACGGAGTCATCATGTTGCAATTCAGCGTAGTTACTTCATGTAACCGACTTTGCCAGCATTCTATTTCTTTGTCGAAGTCTGAAGTGTAGGAACCCTCACGATCCCATGTAATCTGTGCATCCGCAATGGGATTCACCCAATCTTGGTCTCGCACTATTATATTATAGATACAGTCTACGTCATCATCACTTTCATAATCACGAACATTTTCAGTATAGCATGACCCTTCAGCAGGATCGAGGGGTACTATCATGCGCATCGATTTCTTCTCAAAGATCATCTTTCTCTTATTCAGATTGATGACCTCATTCATACCAGTAGCCTAGTCAATTCCCAGGAGCATAGGATAGGGATTGTTGTCATCCACTATCTCTATTACTTCAAAGTCAGCGAGCGTGCTCGCTCCCTCAATATCCACTGTCACCTGCTGTAGTTGCCCCATGGGGATGATCTTCTGTTGATTCACCATCCTTAGCTGAATTGGAGACCAATGCAGTGTAGGTCTCCCCATTTGCTCCCAAGTCTGTTTTGGTAGGACATTCACATCTAACCTTAGGTCCAAAATGACCTGATCCATTTCATATTCTCCTATTTGTGCAGTCAGTCTCATCTTTCGTCCCATCTTTGTTTTATGCTTGCCAATCTTTCGTACTACGTGTGGCTCACCTAGCGTGGTTCCAATGCATCTATTGATGATTTATTTAAACCCTTTCACAGCCTTACTGTCGTGCAGTAACTTCATATAGGTTTCCAGGAAACTTGTGAGCATAGAGGGGTCCATCTCCTGCTCAGGATTATCCTTGCTTCCTGAGGTGGAAGCCTCAGTGAAGCTCTTCTTAGCTTCCATGAAGGCTTCATGAGCATGCTTCAAATAAAACTCAGCCTCCTTTGCTGGGGCTTTGCAAGCCCATGTACTATCTTCTGTCTATTTCCCCTTGTCATCTCCTATCGCGATTCCACCCTTGAGCACTATATTTATGTTTGGATCTTCCTCGCATGACTCAGACCTCATCATCTGCAGGTTCTGAGTTGGAAAAGGTGTTAGCGCCCCTTTTTCATGTATCCTAGCTATCAGCGTAGGAAAGTCTTCTGTTTCATGATCAAACAATGTGCAATAATTGCACGAGGGACGCATTGGATTAGTGCAATCACGGGCATAGTGTCCTGGTCGTCCGTAATTGTAGAAAATCAACTATCCTCAACCTCTACCAGGTCCTCCTCCACCTCGGCCTCTTCTGCGCCCCTGAAATCCTATCTGTGCCATCCCTACACTCTGGTCAAGGGGCTACATTTCGGCCTAAACCATATAGGCAGGAGTTCTATCCATCATCGGTTCATAGCTCCTGCAAGTACACTCGTCATGACCTACCTACCTAAAAATGTTGAAGAATAGTTGTTGTAGTGTCTGTACAAACCTCTGTAGCAAGTGATAGTTATCCGTGGCATGTTTTCCAGCTACCTAGCATATAGCGCACTGTAATGCAAGCCCTGCGCTAGGTCCTGTTTGAGCTTATGGCCTTAAAGGAATTGGTCTTCCTCCTGCAATATAGTTTGCAAAGACCGAGCAATGGTGTTTTTCATGACCCTAACTCTTGCATTTCAAGCACCATACCTCCTCGCGTACCTCTATTCCAACTTTCATGTCCTGCTTCAAACTTTGTATCTCAAGGCACAAATTCTTCACCTGCGCATGGATCTGTTGAACTCCTAGATTAGGATCTTGCATCGGAGTTTCATGCAGTCTCATGGAAATATCCAAGGCCTCTACCTAAGTTGTTATCTTCTACTGTGACAACACTCCTTAAGTGTGGTAGTAGCAAAGCCACAAACCACTCGCGATGTTGTCAATTTGTCAAATTCATGTTGGCTTTGTGGATTGTACATTTCAGCCTCTGATCTAGTTCCCAAGTCATCTCTCCTAGTTGCATCATGATCTCTTTGAATCCCACAATGTACTGTGCCTCAGATTTAGGCCTACTAAATTCTGTATTTAGTGTTACCTTGATGTCTGCTACTCTAGCATTCAGGTTATCATTAGAGTACTTAATATGCCAGGTTAGCGCGCGATCTTTTAGAGCACCAACTAGTGTCGCCTTCTTTATATGATCATTTGTAACACCTTGAGCTTCCCATATAGCCCTCAACAATGAACCAGAATTGGTCCAGGTCCTCATTTCCCAAGTCTTTGAACAAAGGAAACTTCACTGTATTTTCCATACTAAACCATGGTGGAGGTGGAGGTGGTATGGGTGAAATTGGAGGTGAGGGTGGTGAAGTTGGAGGTGGTGTGGGCAGAGGTGGTATTCACGAGAATCCTTGTTTTATTAACTGAATAACACTTCGCGGAGAAACCTTCACTATCCCTTCTTCGTCACCTCGCAGAGGCGAAATCAGGGGACTATACTCCAAACCCTTTTTCCTTCGTTCCTGTAAGTTTTTCCACTTCGTGTAGTCCCGAACATCAAGGTAGCTATATAACCTATTTTTCACACAATATCATTTTAATCTAGGTATTCAAATATTTTACATACTTACCACGTGATCCTTTGAAAAAGTGTCACTCCGCTTCATTGTAGCTGACTAAGGTGTTGACCGCGAATTCAGTCACAAATCCTCCTATGGCACGATCAAGCCAATGATTGAAAGCGCAAGCGATCCCATCCTCCGATGCTTCCAACCTTTGCACTAGCTCTGGGGTTGACACAATAGGACCATCAAGTTTCCACCTTCCTTGGCTATCTCCTAGCTTCATGATCCACTCGTATAGCTCAATAGGGAAGGAATATAAAAAGATCTCGTGGATCTCTGTATATAGGTATTTTTCCAACCATTGTTCTTTTTTCAGTAGTGGGTTTCTATTCTCTTGTGCCGCAAATTCATGGATCTTTCTATCCAACCAGTCTCTAATCTCCTTCTTAGTTAGATTCCATTGATATGACATCACACATCTCTTATGCAGATTCTCGTCTCAGCAACGGAATCATTTGTTGGCTTGAGGGGGCCTGACCCTGGTTCAACGTTAATTAGCCAAAACAATCCCTACATTACTGGCCCTTTCAGCATCATCCTGTGAAGCGCAGACCGAAGTCTCACCCAAAGCAGTATGGGTGGATGCTAGAACCAATTTTCCACACCCTGAGATGGTTGTGATGCCGTTTGATTTCTTCTATCCCTGCCTTCGCACAGGTGGTCTCACTCTAGGGATTGTAAGACAAACCCTCTATTCTAGCCTTCAATACCTTCATGAAAGTATACAATCGACCTTCTTGCAGCCCTAACATGTGGCTCAAGTACTTTTGCGTTGCTATGGTAGCATGTCGTGTAGATTTCTCAATTTCCTTAAGTGATTTGCTTATCTTGTCAAATACTCGAAGTTATTATCGCGTAAGCAGATATTCGTATTTGCATTCAATTATTCCATGTAATTGCATTCATTCACACATCATATAAGCATAATAAAGGAAATTCATACACAAAATATCCAAACCCATCAACAGAACAAATACAAAGAAATTGTCGAATAACTCATTTTATTAATATCTTCCAAGTGTTACAAAATCTCTTCACCCTACCCACACAACGGCAGGGATCCGCGCACTCAGCTGCGGACTTCTACCCGAGGCCTCTACGCACTCAGGTGCAGAGCTTCTATCTACACTACAACCCAAAACTTATACTTCTTGATTCAAAGCTATGACCTTATTCCATGTTCGATTCATTCCCTAAACTACTTAGAGCTTTGCTCTTTTTTATACAATCCCATGGTCCGTGGACCATGGGTAGGTCTCTTACAACCGACTTTACTTTACAAAACTAAGGGTGGACTACCCTTTTTGAAACATAACAACTTTGCACTCCGTGACCACAAAATGCGGAGTCTTTACAATTATATTACAAAAATTGACTTAACATGGCCTTTTAGCCCAAAAATTGCCCTTGTGGGATCCTGCTCCCAACAAGATGATATATATTTCTTGACCAATTTTTCCTGCAGAGGAGCACGCGCAAACTTGACTAGGGCTAGGCCTGATCCTCAATCCACCCTAGAGTTGGTTCAATCTTACTGTATCCCTGAGAGCGAACTTGTCAGCAACATAGTCCCTATAGAGAGGATTAGGTTTTGATCTATGAGGGCCATTTTATGGTTGATTGTGCATTTGGCAGGGTCGAAGAGTCACCACATTGCAACAAAGGCCCAATTGTTGCTTGCAGTTGACCGTGTCCAGCCACAAATATTGAACCGATGCAAGGCAGTGCTTCGTTAGTTGAAGGCAGATTTAACCACATGCAAGACTCAAACCCAACAGAGTTTTGGGTATGACACTCTCATTGTCTCATTCATACTTGAGAGGGTACTTGTTATGCGGTCACAAATGAGATTAGGTCTACTTGATCCGAGGGAGCCTAGACAGGGGTGATGGGCATCACTTGATCCTCGCACAGGAGGAGTACCTATCTAACATTTTTTTGAAGAAGATTTCTTCGAATGGCTTAGTGGCTAGATTGTGATAATTGACGGCTATGCCTATGAGGGCATGGACTTCACTAGTGACCCTGACTTTATTCTGCTACCTGAAACAAACTGGGGGCCTCAAGTTAAGAATGATTTTGAGAGTGCTTAAATTATTTTTAAGCTTTTGCATGTTTATGTTATGTTTTTTTTTTATTTTATGGGTGAACAAGTACTGACATGAAGCATTTTACTTGACATGGATGTGGCACCGGTATGACCTGCAGGTGAACCTCGCCAAGTGAGGAAAGGAGGCCAACTAATTGATGGGGTGGGTGATGCTGATAGTCTTCGTGAGGTTCTGAGGAACTTGGAGGGCTTGAGCATGGGTGTGTCCCCCCTTCCTATGAGGGATATCCCCACTCATATGCAGTGGCACACAGTCGATGTGCCTGAGTGGTTTCTGGTTCCTCTTTGGAGGATAGCTAGAGCATTGTTATCATTTCATGAGCAGTAAGCTCTATTAGCAAGCGCTTTGGTATAGCCAGCGGGTGTTTATAGCTAGGCTTAGTAGCCATTTTTTACTTAAAACACCCAATTTTTACGAATATTTTGATGTAAAACACTGATTCGATATATATATATATATATATATATATATATTTATATATTATATTATATATACTATATATATATATTATATATATTATATTATATATATTATATATATCTATATATATTATATATAATAGATACAGATATTTTGGTATTTTATGATGTAAATGCTTTTTAAGTCTTTTTGTAAATTTTAATTGTATAAATATTTACTTTCATATATGTATCTATAGTGAAGGAGATAGATGCCAATCTAACACATAGTTTGCTAATGAATCAACAACTGAATTAAATTCTCTAGGAATGTGTTCATATGTGATAACCTCAAATTGACGTTCCAAGAGTCGTATCCTTAAATAATGATGTAACAAGAATGGATTACGAACGTGATAATGATTTGTTAATTGCATAACAACAAGCTGAGTGTCTAACCTGACTACCAAATTGGAGATGTCCCTTGATGACGCTTCAGTGAGAAGTGAAATTACGAACATGTACTCATTATTATTTTTTGTGGTAGTACCAACAAAGACTCCCTTGGAACAAAATAGTTCCAACTCACGTGTGTAAATGACCCAAGGAACTGATGCAATGTGCCGTGTGTGATGACTGGCACCATCTACATATCCTACGTATGTTAAGGGTAATGAAGGCATCTGAATTTCGAGAAATATGTATGAGACAAATACTTCAATAAATACCAAAAAATACAATCACATAAAAAAGAAGAAAAACTTATAAATACATAAAATTACAAAGCACATGCCTAGTGAAGTACTAGGCATAATACTTTTTCAGATATAGCTCATTTCAAGGCTCAGTGAGTGGGACTCCTACCAAGTCCTGAAGTTAATATGCCCCTTTTGAGAGGGCTCTCTTGATAACATATGGACCGAGCCATAGGGGTTGAAGTGTTCCTGCTCCCAAGAGGTCATGTTTTTGGTCATAGAGTAAAACAAGATCTCCCTCTTGGTAAGAATTAGGTTTGATCTTTTTTTCATACTGGGCTTTGAGCCAAGGCTTGTGGGCTTTGAGTGTGAATTTGGCATCTCGACGGGTTTCATCTAGTTTATTTAGGTATAGAAGGTGGTCTTCTTCAACAGTAGTTCTGGGAAAGAGTTCAACAGAGATTTGTAAGGAAGGAATCTGACACTCGATTGGTAAAACTGCTTCCAGGCCATAAACTAGTTGAAAAGATGTGAAGCCTGTAGCAGTTTTAACTAAAGTTCAGTATGCCCATAGCGTAGGATATAAAATTCAATGCCAGTGGGTTTTATGATTCCCTTCTAACATACAGATCATGGTTTTTAAGATGCCATTGATGGCCTCTACTTGACCATTAGCTTGGGGGTAGTAGGAGGATGATTGATCCTAGTGAAAATCGAGCAGCGATGTTAAGTCATACATCATGTGATTCTGAAAATGAGACCCATGGCCTGTAATGATTGTGTAGGGCACACTGAAGCAATAGATGACCTAATTAAACAAGAATAGCACCACGGTTTCTCCATCGACCCAAAAGGTGGGAAGGGCTTCCACCCATTTCCTGAAATAGTCCAAAACTACGATAATATAGTTGTGTCCAGCAGAGGAAACATGGTTGCAAGTTATGAAGTATATTCCGCATTTGACAAAGGGTCTGATAGAGATAAATGGGTGCAGAAGGGCTGGAGGAGCACACATTTTCTTTGTAAACACTTGACAAGCATGACACTGTGATGTAGGAGCAAAACCACCCCAAGTCAAAACTGAAATTCGTGAACCTTCCAGAACATCAGCATGGCATGAGAACCAGATTTTCTCATGAATTTCTTAATTTTTTATTAATGAAATTACTATTTTAAGAGATTGTGAGTGATTTTAGGAATTTGTTAAGATATCCTAAGAGAAAACAATGGATCTAAAATGATCCATTCGATGTATTGTATTTGTTATAAAATATAATCTTTGTGCATTTGTAGGGAGGGCCAGACACCATGTAACATCAAGAGTGAGAGAGCAATCTATCTCATGGAAGCGTGTTGTAATTCGAGCTTGAAACATTAATGAAACTTGTGTATTTTATGTACTCTGGATCATGCATTATTTGTGTGCGTTTTTAATAAGATTAAGGTTAAAATTTGTCCGAAATCCTGTGGTTGTGACTCTGAATTCTTCAATGCTAGTAATCTATTAATGGCATGGAGATGGTTTGAGATATTTTTTCAGAAAGAGTAGCATAAATTAAAACAAACTATGTAGGCCCATAATCCACAGGTCGTGCGTGTGGAAGAAAGTTGCAGCTTTGCTGCACATTGGAGAAGAAGGCAGTTTTTCCATCATCAAAGTGGTATTCTAGCAGAAGAAGATTCTGCAGAAGGAGGTGCAAATTTAAAAGGGTATGGTCTTTATATTTTTGTGCAGGTAGTGGCAGAAGAAGGTGAGAAGATTACAACAGCCTAGAGCCAGGAGTGCTCATATGGTTCCACAGAAGAGAGAACCAGAGAGACGCTAAAAGATGAAGCTCAGAGGAGAGAAGCTTGGTGAGGTATCATGTAGCAAAGGAGACTATTACTGCAAAGGCTGATTGCAGCTCACAAGTTAAGTTGTTACGAAGGCTAGAAGCATATGACTAGGAGGTCATAAAAAAAAGAAAAAATTACCTTGGAAGTCTGATGCAAGAGAAAAAAACACCCCAAGTCAAAACTGCAATTCGTGAACGTTACAGAATGTCAGCGTGGCATGAGAATGAGATTTTCTCATGAATTTGTTAATTGTTTATTAATGAAATTACTATTTTAAGAAATTGTGAGTGATTTTAGGAATTTGTTAAGAGATCCTAAGAGAAAAGAACGGATTTGAAATGATCCATTCGACGTATTGTATTTGTTATAAAATATAGTCTTCGTGCATTTGTAGGGGGGGCAGACACCATGTAACATCAAGAACAAGAGAGTGATCTGGCTCATGGAAGAGTGTTGAAATTTGAGCTCAAAACATTAATGAAATCTGTGTATTTTACGTACTCTGGATCATGCATTATTTGTGTGCGTTTTTAATAAGATTAAGGTTTAAATTTGTCTGAAATCCTGTGGTTGTGATCCGCTGAATTATTCAATGCTAATAATCTATTAATGGCATGAAGATGGTTTGATATCTTGTTTCAAAAAGCATACCATAAATTAAAACAAATTCCATAGGCCCATAACCCACAGGTTGTGCGTGTGGAAGAAATTTGTAGCTTTGCTGCGCATTGGAGAAGAAGGCAGTTTTTCCATCATCACATTGCCAGATAGCCTTAATACAATCTTTGAACAAGGTTGGCGAGTAGTAGCCTATGCGCAAAATTTTCTGAGTAATAGATATGCTAGAAAGATGACCACCACGTGCCCTAGCATGGTAGTCATTTAAAACATGTTCCGCCTCCTCACGAGTGAGGCAACGTCGAAGAAATCTATTAGCACCATGATGATATAACATATCGTTAAGCAATAAATAGTGCCACGCTTGGTGGTTAATGCAACGATGGTCACCTGACGATAGCTTAGGGTGGAAATGTTGTGCTTGGAGGTAGACAAGAATGTCACCATACGATACGATAAACAACTTCATCCAGAATAGGATCATGGGCTATCTCGTTAGGATCGACAATGGGAAGATCCAACAAAAGTTCGGCAAAGACTAAGGAATTTTTCGCCTTATCAGTAGTGAAAACCAAATCAAATTGTTGGACGATCATGATCCCTTTGGAATATTTCCCTCCAATGACTTGACGAGACAAAATGTGTCTCAAGGGATTCTCCAAGGCGATGACAGTAGTCTATCGTAGCAGTATGTAATGTCGGAAGCGGTTGACAGCAAAGACAACTGCCAAGGACAACTTTTCCACATGTGAATATCTAAGTTAAAGCCCAACCAATCCTTTCAACAGATAATATATCACATGCTCACTTCAGTCATCATGAGTTTGAACCAAGACCATTCCTAGAGAGGATAGCGAGGCTGCTAGGTATAGAAGAAAGTCGCGCCCATAGTTGGGAGCGCTAAGGAGTGGGGATAATATAAGCACCTTTTTCAAGGCATCAAATTATCATTGAGCTTAATCATCCCACAAATACGACACTCCCTTCTTGAGTGGGTGCATAAAGCCTTTCGTCAACTCAACATAGTTTACGATGAACCGTCGTAAGAAGTTTCCTTTCCCTTGCAAACGTTGGCGTTGCAAAATGGATTGTGGTTCGGGTAATTGAGTAATTTCCTTTACCTTATCAAGATAAACCCTAAAACCTTACTTGGAGACAATGAATCTAAGTAAGCTTCCAGACTCGACAAATAAAACACATTTATGCGGATTCAGACTTATGTTATAAAACCGACACCTAAGAAAGATAACTCTTGAATGATCTAGGTGTAGCGCTCAATTCTTGGAATCGGCCAGAAGGTCATACAAGTAAGCTTGAATGATATGTATGATATCGTGAAATGCGTAGTCCATGGCCCTTTGAAATGTTGCTCTAGCATTCTTTAAACCGAATGGGATTTTTCAATAAGCAAAGATTCCCCATGGGAAAACAAAGGCAGTTTTGTGTTGGTCTTTTGGTTTTATAGAAATATGGTTGTAACCTGAGAAACCGTCCATGAATGAGAATGATTCACAACTGGTGTAGTCGTCGATGATTTGGTCGATGAACGGTGTCGGATAATTATCCTTTGGACACATGGCATTCAAGTCCCGATAGTCTACACATTCATGAATGGTTCCTTGTTTCTTATCGACAAGAACTAGATTGGAAACCCATTCCGTTAAGGGAACGGGATAGACAAAACCATCACATAAAAACTTTTCCACTTAGTCTTGATGGTTGTCATTTTGCGGGGTTGGAGTGGTCGAAGCCTTTGGTAGACATGTTTAGTGTTGTCACATATCTTGATCTCATGCTCGACGATAGAAGGATCTATGTCGGACATTTCCTTGTAAGACCAAGCGAATACATCATGGAATTCCTTAAAAAGGTAGGTGAAGCTTGCAATTTCCTCAGGATTGCAATCTGCTCCAACCTGGATGTTTTCTATGATGCCTATCATGATATAAATATTTGATGAGCAATGTCTTTGAAATATTTCCCATGTTTCCTTTCGAGTCCAAAGTTTGGAGAGTCGTATAAGGTGAGGAAACGATTTCAGGGGCGTTGGATGATAGGATTTGAAGAGGCATCATATTCAAATTAGATATCGAAACACAATGGTGCAAATCCTTCCAAGGTCACTCTTCTAAACTCATGATCTCTCTAATAGCTTCATCCGCAGGTAGGACTTGATTGAGGGGATTGAAAGAAGGAACAGTTATGGGAGGGACAGTGGTACCCTTGGCCGTGACCAAAGTGACCAGAGACTTGGATGTAGATTGAGTGGCCTAGTAGGCTAATTCAGTTGGTGACAGCGGCATTTGTTCTCTGTAAGTGTCAATGTTTGAAGGGGCCAGTAGGATCCAAGGATTAGTTGGTTCGTGAGGAATGGAATAAACCATATTGACCGTATTTGGAACTGCTGGTGGCAGAAGAGGGAAATAACCCATCAAGGAAGAGTCCTTCAATAGACCGGTACCGATACTGACATAAGAGTTAGGTACACCACCCACTAAGGGTACAAAATTGTTGGGTAACGGGGAATAATTAGGGGTGCAAAAGGACAGCTAGTCCACTTTGACTATCATTCCATCCAATTTAAATAGGATGATGCGAAAGACAATAGACACAATGGCTGTCATGGTGTAAGTCCAACTATGACCCAACAAGAGATTGTAGTCGAGCTTTCTATCTACGACTTCGGTGTCCACCGTTACCATTTTCCCATTCAAGGTGATGGGGTAGCTAGCTAGGTAACCTTTTCGGATGAAAGTGTGGTCATCGAAAGCTTTAAGGGAATTTGAAGGTGGGGATAGGGTTGGAGAACCCAAAGCGAGCCAACATGAAGCCGAAATTACGTAGGTTGAAGCACCTTCATCTATGACAGTTCTATGTATTCCTTTTTGTTTCGAAAATATTTGCACCTGAAATGCAAACTGGTGTGTAAGGGGAGGTTTACATTTTTCCATGTCAAAAATTGCAAGCATGGAATCCTGAGGGTCAATACCACCAATAACCAAAAGAAGAGCTTTCCTTTGTGTTGGACAAGTTTGTAATACTTTGAATGTCGACATAGTCGACGACACTTGCGCCAAATATTCTACAATAATGTAGTTTTGGGTGGCATGTGCAAACGTATTGTGCATTGTGTGACAAAATGCCCCTTTAGGGGGGAAATCAGAAGAACAACAACTGGCCTTTCGATATGAAGACCATTAGCTGACGATGGGTTTTGACTTGAGGAGGGTTCCTTTGCATGAGGGACTGGAGCTCCATAAGATTTGGATCTAGCTTGTAGGTACTGTTTCAAAGGTGTAAATCGTAGATGGTCCTTCACCAGCTGAAGGATGTTGCAAACTACCATTTCCCCCTTACGGGGGTTGGGGTTGGTTTGCGATAAGGTGTTGTTGTTGATAAGTAGGGAAAGGGTTATTCAGGACAACAGGGGTCCTTCCAGTGTCCGTTTTAGCAATGAAATCTATGCATTCCTGAAGACGTGGATAGTGAAAGGTCATGTGGTCTTCGGCCTAGATTTTGCAAGGGAATCTGGTGGGTTTATCCTTTCCATCATTAGAGGGCACAATAGCCTTCTGATTTGGGTTGTGCTACTTTATTGGCTGCTCTTCAAAAGGAGTGGTATTTTTCTTATCCTTCTTGTTCTTACCACTAGGTTTCTCTGTAGATTGCACAGATTTTATCTCGATGGTAGGAAGAGCAGTCGATTTGGTAGAGGGGTCAACTGACATCTAGGCAATGTGACTGCTGATTTGTTTTACAACAGCCCTAGAGGTTGTGTTGTTAATCCCATCGGCCTGCACTCTAGGTTGTTGAGTAACGGGAGCATTGGAGTTGCGAGGGGCATTGGGAATGATGTTGTATAAAGTGCCACACTATGAATATATTAGATCTAAGTGCTCGACACGACGAATGGATTGGTCTTCTATGACCGCACCACCTAAGACGACATCTTTAGGGATTTGGGGGAGTAGATACTTGTAGAACCAATCCGCTAATAGATAGCCTAAGAGGGGAGATTTGAATAACCTTCGCCTATGTCTCCATTCATGTAAATGATCAGAGATGTGGGTGGCGGTATCCTGACGTAATGAAGTGAAGAGTTCTATCCCAGTTTCATAGCTGATGGGTAATTGGAAGGGCTTTAAGAATTCCATCAATAAAGTGCCAAAGGTATTAACTAACGTGCATGGTAAATCGATGTACCACTTGGCTGCATTTCTAGTAAGGGTGTGGGGAAAGGGATGTATCTGGATATTGTCATCCACCATGGAGTTAGAAACACCCCATAGATGATAGGTGGTGATGCGTGTACCCAGATCCTCCCCTTGTTTCCCTTCGAACTTTGGGATGTCTGTCAGTATTTTATGCGGGATTGGCGGCCAAAGTAAGTTATGATAGATGGGTTCATTTGTAATTTTGTACAAGTCAGGGATATCAAGTTTTGCCAAGAAAGGAAAGGTGTTTGATGCCCATGAATCGGACCAAGGTGATGACATATGACTCTAGGATCGTTGTGTTCCTCCCATCGTGTTGTTTCCAATATTATACACAGGTTGCATGGTATAGTAAGTGCCTTGCGGTATGGTATTGTACTGTGGATTTCCATAGGGATTGTTAGGTTGGGGGACAGAAGTGCCCCTAGGATAAGGAGTGCCCCCTTGACTCATTTGAGGTTGTGAATAGGGTGCCTCTATGGATTGATTGAGACCTTTTTGAGGGTTCCCGCTCACCACATAACTAACCATAGGTCCTTGACTAACATAAGGAGGGTTCATGTAAAACAGAGGGAGAACTATTACGCTCCTGGCCGGTATACTCATATTGGGAACAATGCCCCCAGATACCTGAATCTGGGGGTTAGAACTATACAATGGATGCCAACCACATTGTTCATTAAAGGGACCTATGCTAACCATGCTATATTGAGCATTATAAGGAGCGTTATATGTAGCACTTGTTGAAGGTCCAGGGGCTAACACAAAAGGGGAGGAACCTAGAATATACTAGGTTCCACTCATGGTGGGTGTCACCATAGGGTTTGAACCTAGGATAGATGGGATAGTGGGGTTCGCCATCATAGGTGTGGTACTGACTATCGACTGGGGAGGTGGTGGTGGACCAAAAGTGTCCACAAAATCCCACGACCCGTTAGTCGTTGACGGGATGGGTGGAAGTGTTCTAACTGAAGACAAAGGAGGTACAAATGCAATAGGAACCAAGAGTGGGCCCAACAGATTCGTGATCGGAGGATTGTATGGAGGAATAAATCCTTCAGAAAAAAAATCCTTTGGTAAGCTTGAATTGTGGGATGTCCAAACTGATTCTATGTTAGATCTTAGGGACTGATTTCCCGAAGATGGGGAATCTGGTTCACTAGAGCTTGACAGGTCCTCCACAGTGATTGGGGGAAGTCCTAACAACCTTCTAGATTGACGAAGAGGGCCGGATGTAGCCACGGTGGGCAATAATTTTTATCAGTGAATTTTACAGTGATGTTTATTAAAGTCTCAATGATAACACTCTGGCACTTAAAAAATAAAAAATACTCTAAGGAAATCAATCAATAAGCAAAGGGAAATGACCTTGTCTGATAAGCATCGATCACTGGAGATGAAACCTAGTATCACAATGAATAACAGAGAGAGCTAGCCAAATGTATAGTTATGATTACTCTTGAGCTTTGCTCGAACCTTAGATTAAGGGGCCAAGTACTCTCATGAAGATGAGCACCCTCCCAAAAATCGAAGACAGAGTAGGTTCGTCTGTGTTATGTACCAGGGTAGCCTGCCCCAGTCACCTTGTGTTCATCCCTAAAAGTATGGCTACTAAGGATACCTCAAATCACAGACACTACTAGGGGGGACATAGTCACAGACAATACAATGTGTGGGCTGGATACCTGAGTCCCTAACTCAACTCTGATATCCCCGATACACAGAATACCCAAAGGAGATGTAAGCAAAGGTAGGCTACCTTCACTTACAGTCCAATGTTTTCTTGTATTTAGTTCTGATTTTACTGTAGTGGTCCTGGATAGTATGAGTGCAGAAGGATTTCTCTATTTAATGACACTAGTTTCGGTGTATGATCTTGGGGAGTTAACTCACACTACCGATCCCAAGATCCTAACCTAAACTAAAGTGTGTTGACTCTAAAAGGAGTTGCTAATTGATTTTATTAGGTAGATTTTAAATGTATGTTGTTAAAGTCTTTGGTATGGGTGTTGATGTATGAAATTATATGGGACTCTGACTCAAATCATGCAAAAACAATGCTTGTAAATTTTCACTTCCGATGAATAAGGTGCTCCTACAAAGGGAGAGTCATTCATACATCAATATTGATACTATGCATCCTATTCAATAAAAACTAGCATAACTGATAGAACTTTAATGCTCACTAACAAATATTGAAACCAAACCATGCAGATCTAACCCGCTAAGCAGAAAACAGTAAAAAAAATTGTAGTTTTTCTGTAATGAAAATAAAAACTTTAAGAAGTTTAGTTATTTTCTTTAAGAAAAAGTGTTTAGGAAACAGATCAGTTAAACATGTGCAGTTGCAGATCCCTGATCAGTCTACAAGTAGATTTCCCAACCCATGAGTTCACAGGGTAAGTTGTTTATCAAGAAATGGCTGACTAATTCTCTGTACTAGAGGCTACAGAGAGTTAATTTCAGCACTAACGCTCTGTTTGTGAGGGCGCAATTCTTTATAAAGCATTGTTTTCACTGGTAACCTGCGTTAGTGAGGAACAATGCTCAAAAAATGGGTTGTGGGGATCAGATCTAGGGCTGAGCACTGAGAGAAGGGTGTTGTATGGTCCTGAGTGGTCAGAAAGGGAATGAAGAAGTACAAGAAGGTCTGGAAGAAAGAGATATCTAGGAACTTTCTGGTAAAAACCGGGAACTAAGTGTAGTCCCTAGTGGAGTCGCCAATTTTTATATAGGGATTAATGCACGGGTGTTTGGTGATGTAGAAAACCCTCAAGGATCTTCCCGGAATCCTCTGCAGACAGTCATATTAGTTGCAGCTGTCACAAAGATACATGCATATCTATGTTTAACAAACAAATATCAAAGCGAGAAGGAATTATTACCTTGAGTCTTAATGTGGTGTTGCTGGAGAGCATAATGCAGCTAGGCAGAAGACCCCTGAGTTGGCTGCATATCAAAACCTGCACATAGCAAAGACAAGCATAATATCACAGCATAAAACCTTGATAAAAAAATGCATGAACATATAAAAGATATCTAGTTGCATATAACTAAGCCACTCATGCTAAAAGATATTGAATAAACATATAAACAAGTTATACTACCAACATCACGGAGTGGACACCACAACTGTAGTTCTATATTGATGTAGAAAGGGTGATTACAACCATTAGTTGCATCAACCTTCCCTTACCACTCCAACTCCTCTCTCTCTCTCCCTTCTTAACCTCTTATGATGCCTCAGTCTGAGACTCTGCTCGACAATCAAATAAGCAATCCTTTCAAATGGTTCGACCCCTTTCATAATGGCCCAAGGGTTGCATATATAGCATGTAGGGTTAGGGTTTCCAAGTCCTTCATGAGTTTCATTAGGCAAAAGTAGTGATGTTTCCATGCCTTTGTGCTCTTTCCCGTTTGCATACTCCATTAGAAATCAGTAATTCCCCCAAATAGGTCAAGTTTTGATGTTTCCCTGCTTTTATGAGCTGATATAGGAGAGAATCTAGGGATATTTTCTTAGTCAATTCGCTCCTTTGACCCATAGAAACTGATGTAGGGTCACTAACGCTATTCCCAAGGTAACAGGTAGAGTTACCCTAGGCACTAACGCACCCTTAGGCTTGCTAAGAAGCTTTGTAAAGTAGGTTAATAGTGTCTAAACAACATTAGGTTGACAACTAGGCCTCTGAACTTCGACAGTCCTTCAGTCATCATGTCTTTATCCTCTGAGTTGTTCAAGAAGTCATTTCCTTGTATAATACACATACATATGGAAATTTGTGCTTTGGTATGAAAATCTCAATATGGATTCACTAATAAACTTATTAATCAAGGCCTCGGGTATGATTTCACACTCAATAAATCATTAAAAAGTATATGTATCATATGATAGTTTTTATGGTAAAATATCCCTTCACAAACTTCTTGTAATATCAAATGTGATTAAAAATGTCTTGCACATGGAGGATTTTAAAGATGATGTGTCCCAAACACCTTTTCAAAATTCTATAAGAATGAATGAGCGTTTAAGTAAATATTTATTTATTCTTATATCGACGATTAAGAAAGCTAGCAATCTATGATTAAGGCAGCTAACAATCTATGATCTTCTAAATATACTTCAGGGATATATGGATAAAATATATAAAGATATTTATAATATTTCTAACACTAATCGTCGTAAATAGAATCCTTTTTATGTACACACTATTTATAAATAAATTTAAGAATAAATCTCTAATATTAAATTTGTATAAAACAAATTTTAAGAGTAACATTCCCTTTCTTTATCTCCTATAAAAAGTCTATTCTCTTTACTACGACATGCTAACCATAAATTTATTTGTTTAATGATATTATATTAAAAGATTTATTTTTAAATTATTTTCTTATGATATTTTATAAAAAAATAATTTAATCTCTAATTTATCATACTCCTTAAAATTACATATAAGTTTATATAATGCTGGTATATAAAAGTATTACAGATTATTTTAGCTTATTTTAAATATATTCTCTTTGTTAAAATATATCTTTCATGGATTTAAAAATTTAATTATTTTATATAAAATTTTATAATTATATTATGGATTAAGAAAAATAATTTATTTACAAATATTTTTTATATTTAAAAAAAAATTAATACTAAAAAAATACCACAAGAATCATAAGAATTGTGGAGATAAACATTGAAGATTATTTGAAAATAAACATTTATTTTATCTTAATTATGTCATTCTAAAAATCTTTAATTATGATGTGCCTTTTCATCACATTATTCTCATGTTAGAGCTACTCAAATTACTTAGAAATATCCATCTACCTCTCCAATTATATTATATCATATCATATAGATGCTCACATTCTTTCATAATATTTATATTCATTTATTATTGTTCAATGTAATGTACACAACACAACATTTAATTATTAAAAAAATCATTAAACTCTCTCTCTCCACTATCAAGAATACTATATTCCTAATTTGAATCTTTTCAATTTACGTTTTTTTTTTTTTTTTAATTCCTTCTTCATATATATATCTTCACTAGACCGAATACTTAAATAGCTTCCTTTCTCCCTTATCAAAACATATAATAGTTCCATAGCTTCCTTTCTCCCTTATCAAAACATATAATAGTTACATGTGTAGGGAAGATATTGTCTACCGAACATATAATAGTTTCATAAACCTAATTTTTTATGGTCTTGACTTCGCAATAGTCAATATTGACATTGTATTACATGTATAATGGTTTGGGACTGTGAACATGTATGTTATGTGTTATAGATGAGGGTTTGCCAATTGTGAATATAATATTTATTTCGACATTAACTTTTATATATATATATATAGTTTAAATATTTATTTAAAGATTATATTTATTTTTATAATAAATAATATTTATCATGATTGTCCTTTATATTAAGTATTCCAACTACTTTTAGATATTTATTAAACAATTTTTTAGCCATATCCTTTAATTATGAGGTGAGATCCTTGCTCTTCTCCTCCTTCTCGGATAATCAAGATTGCATAGGTGGTCTTTTATACATACTTAGAAACGTTCTTTTAAACCTTAATTTTTCAATTAATGCTTTATAATCCTTCCCAAATATCCCTTTACATTATACAATAGTTATTTACACTCTAGACATGCCTCATCTCATAGATTATAGCCATGGTTGTGATAGTCTTGAACTTTTGTGCACATTTATTAGATTACACAACTTCTTTAATTTTTTTTCATATTATGTGGCATTTATTATGTATATAGGTGTGGTTTAACTTTCTTAATTATTAGTTTTTGTCAAGGACTATAGCATTTCTCTTATAGTTAAAGTATGTTGATTTTCAATTATTTTATCATGTTTTGTTTTAGAAAAATGTTGAATATTCTTATTTTCTCATACATTCAAAAATAATTTTCTAATTTTTAGAAATTTTATTTTTAATTTTCCACTTGTTGGGCGAGCCTTGACGTGACATAATTCCCCTGGTGGAGGGTAATTTATTTCGCTATTTGTAAGTATTTGACAAATCATTTTAAAATGAAAATAAAAAAGGCAAATTTTGTAAGTGGCCATTTCATTGGTGATTGCTTTGACACTAACATTGTTATGCCTAACACTATTAGTGCTCTTCCCAATGATGTCAGGACTAACGTGGTTGCAAGTTGTTTACATAAGTGACGGGAGGTGGGGGAGAGGGGTGAGATAAACAAATATGCAGAGGAAGATCTCATTGTGCAGAGTGCATAGGTGAAAGAAATGGTGAACTTAAAAATTTTAGACTTCTTCCGCATATCTCTCAACAAAATTAATTAGTGATATTGGCATATTCAAGTTTGGGGCATCAAAAGTTTGGTTTCCATGTATATTGGCTTATGTCAATGTGGGATTTGTGTGAAGGGGAACATGTGTGGAAGTGAGGAAGGAGAAACATAGACATTGACATTAACACGGTCACTAACGCAGGGACTCCTAGTGCGTTTACCTTGTATTTCATTTTATTTTTTCATTTCAAACTTTTATGGATTGAGCTGTGTCAGAGAAAATGTACGAAGTCATTAATTTGTGTGGAATGAAGGATGTGTGGAAGAGGGGATATGTGTAGGAGAACAAGTGTATGGAGCCATTAATGTGTGTATAATGAATGGGGTGTAGAGAGAACTATTTTCCATAGACATGAAATTATTTTAAATTTAAGCATAAATTTATTACCCAATATTAAATGAAGTGTCCTTTTCATGCATGTGAGAATGAAGTGTTGTGTGGGAGAATGATTGTATGGAGTAAGGAATAAAAAATTGGATTCACAATACTTTGAATTTATACATACATTTTCCCTTTGCAGACTTCTTTTGCATATCTCTCCACAACATTAATTAGCAGTATTGGCTTATTAAAGTTTGGGGCATGAAAAGTTTCATTTCTGTGTATATGAATTTATGTCGATGTGGGCTCCTTTTATTTGATATGGAGATGAAAAGGAGATGTGGCAACCTTGCTTTGTCAACGATTAGATGTGCGATTTTCAAAACTATGTTCAAAATATTTGATTGTTTAAAACTATATCAAAGTATAAATAATGAGTCTTGGTATTCAATGTTGTTGAATATTATGTACATTTGTGATCTCGGATTTATGAACTAATTACTTATTATCCAATATTAAATGAAGTGTCATTTTAATATGTGTGAGGAAGAAGTGTTGTGCAAGGGAACGAGCATGCAGAGCAATGAGCATAAACTTTCTTCGAGAATGTTCCATATCTCTGCATAAATTCCCCCTTCACACATTTCTTCTGCATATCTCCCTCTAGCACAAAACTGCATATTAATAAATTACATTTTATCTGATATTGATATGCAAAGGAGTTGTGGAAAAAATGCTTTGTTGATAGCATGATGTGATGGCTTTGATCATTTAAAATTTATATCAAAGTAGAAATGTTGAATCTTGGTATTCACGATTATCGAATGCTACTTTCTTCCGTAATGTTCCCTATTTTTGCTTATATTTTTGCACACTACATATTAATCAATTAATTAACGACTTTTCCTTCTTAAAGTTTGGGGCATGGAAAGTTTTGGTTACATGTATAGAGGGTGTGAAATAAGGGTGGACAATTAATTGTGTCAAATACTATGTCGATGTGAGCTCATTTTGTTTGAGTTTCTCAAATACTAAGTGCATTTGTGTTTTGACATTTGTCAATTAAATAGTTATTATACAATATTAAATGAAGTGTCTTTGTAATGTGTATGAGGAAGAAGTGTTGTGCGGGAGAATGGATGTTCGAAATAAGTAATAGAAACTTTTCCCCCTCCACACACCTCTACTGCTTAACACCTCCCTCTTGCATAACATTACATATTAATCAACTAATTGTTGTTTTTGGCTTATTAAAGTTTGGGGCATGAAAAGTTTTGGTTACCTATATATGGATTTGTTTTATTTAAGCTTCTTGAATATATAACAGGTGTCCAAAACAAGGAACATAAAATTTCATTTGCAATGTTTGTGTCTTCGCATATATTCCTTGATGGCACGCTTCCACCGCACACATACCTTTCGCATAACACTACATATTGGTCAATTAATTAGTAGTTTTGGGTTATTTAAGTGCGTGAGGAAGAAGAGTGGTGTAGGAAAACAGGTGTGCGGAGCAAGGAACATAAAATTTCTTTGCCAATATTTCGTACGTACGCATACATTCCAGCATACTACATATTAATCAATTAATTAGCGGTTTTCGCTAATTAATCAGTTAATTTGTCAAATGTGGAGCTTATTAATATGGGTTCATTTTATTTGAGATTCTTGAATACTAAGTGCATTTGTGATTTCACATTTGTCAATTAAATAGTTATTATCCAATATTAAATCAATTGTCTTTTTAATGCATATGAAGAAGTGTTGTGCGGGAAAATGGGTTTTAGAACAAGGAACATAAACTTTCAACTGCAATGTGCATGCATCTACATACATCCCCCTTTAGCACACTTCTTCTACACACCTCCCTCCTACATAACACTAAATATTAATTAATTAATAATTTGTGATTTTGGCTTATTAAACTTTGGGGCATGAAAAGTTTGGTTTATGTGTATATCGTGTTACTATTAGTTAACATATACTACATCACATATCATGAATAACATATTGTCATTGCTTAGTATCTAAAACATATCATGAAATTTTAAAAGGCAATTTGATGATTATAACTACTGATTCTATTTATTCCATCTGTATGTGCATTGGTCAGGTATTCAAAATAAGATATCATGAATAACATATGAAAATTACTTAGTATCTAATACATCTATTGAAAATTTAAAATGTAATGTGACAATTGTAATGACTAGTTCTAGTGATTATGTATGTAGGTGCATTGGACAAGCATTTATCATGCACTTTTTAGCATGCATGTTGCCAATGCATGTTCGATTACTTTTTGAAGGAGCTAGTTACAGAAAGATTTGTTCTCCAGGTTATACGTTGATCCTTCTAGTAGTTGCATGATGTGAAAGATTTTCTCTGGATTCTCATTTCAAATGCAGGTCCAAAAATCATAGCATTTGTTTCAAGTAAGTGACGTGTCCTTCCTTTTGTATGTGAATTCTTAGAGAGTTTATACAATATGCATTAATACCTTGTACCAATGATGTCTCCAACTCAAAAAGTGGATAATATTCAAGTTCTTGGAACATTTATACAATATACGTTACATTCATGTAGCAGTTAGGTCTAAATTGCTTTGGTATTGTGATTTTAGAACAATTTTTTTATTATTTATATATATTTGATCTAATTCATATTTTTGGAGCAGGGAAGATGAACAAAAATAAAATAGATATAATTAAAGACAGTGATAACTTTGATAAGAGGTGTGTTTTTGTTCTATTTATCATCATTTTATTATTATATTATACAACTATCTATTTTTCGCTCTACTTTTATATATAATCTAATTAAAAATGGTGTTTTTCCAGTTCTCAAGAAATATATATCACTTAAAGATTCAGATCTAGGAGAACAATTACAAGGAAAAATGTACATTGAATATTTCCATAAAACATTTTTGCAATTGTATATTTGTTCATTTTTCAATTTAATATACGTAACATGGAACTATAAATTATAATTTTTTGAAACTGAAATCTATTTAGTATTTTTACCTATATGCATAGAAATAAAATTTTATCTAGTAACTATGAACCTGATATTAGAATATAAATTGGAAATGACTTTGTGATATATGGTTTTGTCTTAGTAACACAATTATTACTTAGTATCAATTATAATGTCCTTTTAAGAAGTGATTTCAATGTAGTATTTGTGAACAGGAAAAAATTATCAAATTCTGAACTAATTTCAAATAAACATATTGTCAATGATGTGACGATAGACATGGATGAAGAAGTAGATATCAAAATGAGAAAAATTATAGAAGAAGATATTGTAGGAGACATAGTGAAAGGAGCATTAAAAAAAAAAAGAAAAAAAAGACAAATTGTAGCTCTGTCCAAGTTTATCTAACTGTATATTAGATTTTGTTTTCTTTTCTAGAATTAATTTCAATTCAATGCTCATGACTATGAAAAAAAAGATTGAGTATATGCAATTATTAATCGAATACATGAGTAACAACATAACAGGAAACATTTTCCATGGAGTTGTGTTAGTTACATATCAAACATTTTTGGACAAATAAAATAAGACAAGACAAATACTCCATGTAGATTTGATAGATAAGAAGGCACAAACGACAATAACATTTCTTGTTCGAACATTGTTTATCGAACAATGTAAGGAAAAACTTATTTCAAATGATGGTGTTTCTATTAGAAATTTTGAAATAATTCCAAAGCACAAATATGATAGTGGTCATTGTGAGAAAACTATTTCACTAAATAGCTCTAGAACTGTAGAAAACATTTTTCTTGTTTCCAGAGAATACCAATTTTTCCCAAATATGACGATTGCACGTTTGTCACGTAATTGAGATCCATTTCCAATTGGCACAATCGATGCCATTGCAATTTCATCAACATAGACAGGGATGCAATATGTACTAGAAATCAATGTTATGAATGTCGATCGAGATAGGGCAATAGTAAACTTAGATTTATTTGAATGTTTCAATGATGGAAAGTTATTATCCACTTCTTATATGATTTACATGTATTTTTTATGAATACTACATATGTGAAACGTTTAAGTACACGGAATTTTTTTTCAAGTATATCTTTCAATCCAAAGGAAATTTCAAGAAAATGTTTTTCCACTCATATTGCTAAAAAATATAGTTAAAAATACAAGAAAGAGTTTTCGAGGCGTGAGCCATAACTAAATATTTTTCAGATTTGGAAATCATGACATACCCTTGTCATTCTGCAATTTTGTAAATATTTTATTTTCAAGAAGGAATCAAGTTTGTTATATAATAATTAGGATAGCTAGGCCATTGGAATGCTCACACAACTGAGTATCTTATACAGTTATAACACTTCAAGATATTTTTGTAATTGTTTTTGTTGGGGCTCTCACTATAAAAGGGAAGAGAAACTCAGTAGGAAATGGTTTGATTTTCTATTCCAGAGGCTATAATTCTCTACAAATTTAGCAAGTTCTGAAGCTTTATGAGATGTATGTTATTATTGAAGATTAATGAAGAATTTTTTGGTGGTTCCTAGCATTGATATGTGGAGTATGTGATTATGTCTTTGTTTATCACTTTCATATGCGTTTCTTTCCTGTCAGAAATTATGTAATTGTGGTTGTTCGAATTTAGTGTTCTATATCATATATGTCTATGTCATGTCATGGAAAACGGTACCTGTGGTCCATAGTTTCTAATCTTATCTTCATTGTCTCTTTATAATTCTATTGAAATTTAATGTAGAGGCACAAGATTCTATCCCTATCCTTCTGAAATAGGTTTATTTCTTTCATTTCTTCTTTCACCTATACTACAATAGTTAAAGAAGCTCCACTCTCTATGTGTAGGCCACCATAACTAAACATTGAGTCTTTAGAATGAAATATTGTGAATGTATAAAATGTGATTTTCTTCTGAGAAAGGTAATTGAACCATATTTAAATAATTTTACATTTAATTCTTGAGAAGCATCGATTTATCTTCAAGATACTCTAATATGTCCTAGGAAATGACCTTCTTCTCAACCTGACGATTATCTCTAGGAGCTACAACATCTTCTGGCATCGTTTTCGGGGAACGAATCAGAATATATTTCCCTAGGTATGATTTCTAAGCATTCATTTTGTTTGATGAGAAAAGGAACTATGGTGTGAGATAACTCTCTTAAAATATTTTTTACATTGTAATATTGGTTTCCAGGAGGCTCATACTCATTCTAATACTTCTCAAAAAAATACCCCTCCTGTCTTTGACCCAAGAATAATTATCTCCAGGAGAATTTGGAAAGAAAGAACCCCCAAAAATTTAGATCGACTTGGTTCTTCCCCATAATTTTCAGCTTCTGTTTCTCATAGAGCTGAGATAAATTATCCTAAGACTCCATTCAAGGAATTGGATTTATCAGAAGATCATTTCTCCCCATTTGAATTTAAGCTTCTAGAACCAGATACTGAAGAAGTTTCTATAAATTATGAACCTTCTACATTTCATATTGTCCCAAAATTTGAAGAAGTTAAATATATTCTCATTACTAGTACATTTCTAAACCCCACAACTATATCACTGTTGAGGGATTTAATCCCCTAGGGCTTTTGGGTGGAACCCTAGCAGACTAAAAGTTTTCTAAACAAAGGAACATGCATACACACAGCCATTATACTAGCAAAAGTTAATTCTAAAGTAAGAAGGACATACCTCAGGTCCTACGTTCGAGTAGTTCCTCAAGGGTCGAAACCCTTCTTCACGTCCCTTTCACTCCTTTGCCCTGCAAAACCAACAATTCCAAAGAATGCAGCGGTATATGGACAAAGACTTATACAAAAATCATCTTTATGTTATAAAAGAAGGAAGTTAGTTATGAAATTTTAAACATCCATTCATACATGAAATTCAAACATGAACATCATAAACATAAAGAAGAAGCATATCGAGAATCAAGACATGTTTCTTTATTATAGACAAATAGAAAGTACAAAAGGAGTAATATCACCTGAGCAGCCTTTCGTAGGCTCCAAGCACAGCTTCCTTCCTGATCTGTCCCGCCTCAAGCCTCTAGCATATCTCCTTCCAAAACTCACTCCATGATGTCATAACTAAGGGATGAACATCAAATGACAAGGAAACAAGGGTTTCCTGTACAAATGGGGGACGTGCAGAAGGCACAAGGGTCTTCAGACCTGGTCAGGGGAAAATCTCAGTATAATAACCTTTCTCTCTCTTCTCTCCTCCCTTAGGCCTTCCCTTTGATGTATTTTTATACCAATTCCAAAGTGGTTTTTTAGTTAGGAATTGGTTGGGAACAGTTGGGGCCACGGGCACTAACAGGTGATCAGCAGGTGAAACCCGCGATCTTCGCCCGAAAATAAGGAGTTTATATTTTTTAAGTGTTTTAATACATATACGCGGGTTGGGTATATATGGACCCGTGTATACACGC
>APFE031748110.1:219933-250996 GCA_000404065.3 Pinus taeda
TTGGGAAGCGGAAGGGTTAGACGATGTGACTTGGTTGTTAGAAGTAGTTTGTAAAGACAACTGCTGCAATTGATTCAATAAGTTCACCGTATTTGTGTCTACTGACCCAACAATACCATCCGCACGGGGACCTGGCTTCGGCTTAGCTACGTCAACCTTAGACCCAGGAGCATCTGGCAAGTACTTTTCTAGGATCCCAGACTGAGAGTAGATCAATTCTAATTGCTGGGCCCTAAAAATGGCTTGCTCCTTGGAATAGACCCCAGACATGGAGACATCTTTGGAGATCTCAGGTATCAAAGACTTCAAGAACCACTCGAGATGGAAACCTGTAGGGATATCAGCTTTAATGAGCCTCTTTCTCCATCTCCATTCCTGAATGTGATCAGAAATGTGAGTTGCCCTATCCTGATGAAAAGTGGCCAGTACTTCGGTTCCAGCATCATATCGGACGGGCAAATGAAAATGGTTCAAGAATATATTGGCTAAGTCGGCGAATGATGTAAAGCTGCCCCCAGGCAACTCTATATACCACTTAGCCGCGTTACCAGTCAAGGTGCATTGAAATAATCACAACCTAATCGAATCGTTGATCACGGAGTTCAATGAGCACCATAAGTGGAATGTGGTTACATGGTCGCCCAGATCCTCACCACTCTTCCCTTCGAATTTTGGAATATCCAAAGGGAGTTTAGATGGGATCGAAGGCCAGGCCGGATTATACTTGATTGGTTCGTTAGTTAACTTCGTGAGGTCTGGCAAGTTCAACGTTGCCAGAAACGGAAGTCTAGGAGGAGCTTGGGGATTCCATCTTGACTAGGCGGTACTCCCGAAGCTCTGGAAAGATTGTCCTGGATTTTGGAAGGCACCAGGATACCCGAAGTAACCAGTAGAACCCGCTGAACCAAAAGGAAAGCCTTGTGACCCAGCAACACTCGGAGTTTGACCAACTCCAGCCGTATATCCACCATACCCAGCAAAGTTTCCTCCTAAAGGATTGTAAGGAGTTGACAACCCATGATATGGATTCCAAGCCATAGCTAGGGGAGGAATACTTTGGAATGAAATAACTATGGTATACGGCCTATTCCCATATTGGCCGAAGAATGGATTCCCATTTCCGCCACTACTAAGCCCAGGGTTATTCCAACCTTGGAAAGGATTGCTTCTTTGTCCTACCGAAGAAAAAGGCATAGATCCTATCGTAGGGTTGGAATGTGGTATATGACCACCTCCGAATGGAAAACCTTGGAACGAAGGCGACCCACTCATCATGGACGTGGCAGCCCCGAACGGAGCTGAGCGAATGCCCTGTGAATGGGCGCCAAATGGGAAGTGCTCAGAACCAAAAGCATTTTTTTGGGAATTTCCACTCGTGGACGGAATGGAGGTAGACCCAACAAAAGATGTGCTAGCAAAAGATTCGAATAAAGAGACGGAGGGGATGGAAATAGTTCCACTCCCTTGTACAAATATAGGAGTCTGTACAGTCGTAGAACTTGTAGAAGCCATGCTTCCAGTAGTGGTCATCGAAGGTAAGCGCGTAGCGTAACCTGGACTTGACGGTCTATGCGTCGGAGTCCCAATGTATTGCAATACGTGTTGATGACAGGATGATAGAGGAGAATTCGGAGCCGCTAACGACTCTGAAAGTTCTTCTACCTCAGTATTATCCTCCGCTTGTAAGCGAACTTGAGAAATAACTGGAGTGTTCCTCTCTTGTTCTACGGAAGTACCAGGTCTTGCTTCAATACTAATGCCCCCGAGGGGAGGATCAATCCCTGATGCGTCAACTACAGTGGGATGAAACCCACCGGTATTATTACCTCTGCGCCTTCTCGGAGAAGGCTCTAAACTCGGTGGTGAGAGACCACGAAGTCTTCGAGACCGTCTAGGAGATTGGTCAGCCACTTTGAATTCTTTGTTTAAAATCTAATTAAAGACTCAAAAAATTTAAAGCTAGGCCAACTAAGAGCACAGAGCACCCACTATAAAGTCCCTAAAGATACAGCCAGTCAAACAACTTCCAAGTATTTCCGCTCTGGGTGATTAGGACCGGACACCAAAATACGAGAAAGTGAAAATAAGGGCTCCGAAGATAGTCTGGGATGATGAGGGCCCAGGCCTATCAGCGAAGGTATCAGAGGAAGTTACGCTGACCTCCTAACAACAGTCTGCGCCGGTGCAAGCCCCCAAGCTTTGCAAGGGTGCCCTGCAGTAGTGTTGTTGAGAGTGATACAACGTCCACCTCAGGTGCCATGGGATTCCCCACCGCAGACACCTATGTAGTTCCCTAGGAGAAGCAACTATGGATACCAACTCGTCGCAGAAGCCAGGCGGAACAGTCGTGAGGTAAGTTCGGATAAGTAGGAGAGGGGGTATCTCTCTTCCCTATCTTTACAGACCCTCGTGCTTAACTCCCAGATCCGAAGCTTTCCTGGTCTTCCTAACGCTATTGGATTTTCTCTCGTTAATCAAACTCCTATGTTTGACATTTAATATGGCCTTGGAGAGTTAACTCTCCACTCGCCTAATCCAAGGCCTTAAAATCCTAAAACTTATTTGTGTATTTAACTTAAAAGAAAAAAGTTCTTATTGATTTTAGTTAGCACTTGATTTTAAGGGCTGTTCTTTAAGTCAAAGGATGATGGAAGTGAAACTAGTGGTGTTTTTTCGACGCAAAAGAAATTAATAAAACCTAACTATATGCATGTGCACTTTGTCATTGTTTTTCGATGAAGATTAATTTCTACGGGGTTTGAAAGGAAACTTCTAATGAAACAAACTTTTCCTTTCTTTTCTTTTCATTCACACTTCACACTCAAAAGTTAACAAAACTATTTATGCTTAAAGAGATGCAAATATATCCTAATGCAAGAACTAAATGCTTGATGCAAGATTGAAAACTACTCTAAAACAAGAAATGAAAGTTGCTTTGCTTATCAAATTTTCTTTTGCCACTTACAACATCTAGATGGAATATGAGATGCTACCATTCATTTCGTCTAAATGCTAAAAACAAAACTCAAGATAAACATAAAGAACTTTCACTCACCAAAAGGAAACCTAATGAAAAGCAAGTTCAAGAAAGCAAAACAAAAACTTTTCAAACAGTTCTCTTCAAAGTAGCAACAAGAAAGTCTTTTCAAAAATGTTCTAAAAAAAAACTGAAACTTTGCGATTGAAACAATGAGCAAGAAACACTTTTTGCAAGTTGACACCATACAATGAATGAAAACTCAACAAAAACAAATGTGTTTAAAGAGGCTTTTTAACAACCGAAAGGAGCAATGAAAGATTTGGTAACAAATACCAAAAAAGATCAAAAAGACAATTTCAAAAAAGCATCAATTGACAACTTTGATGAAACAAAGAAGTAGATGGTCATAAAAAGCGATTTCGTTAAGCAAACAAAAAGTCACCAAAAGCAAAGTTCAACACAAAGATTGATAACAATCTTTCTGCTCTGATAACTCAGAGCAGCCAAGATTCCAATCAAGAAATCTTGCGTGCTTTTAGCAAATAGATGATGACGTTTGCAAACACAAAACAAGACCAACACTCCTTATAATCAGAGAGAAATCGGAGTAAGACGCTTGCTGTAACACAGACAACTGATACTGGCAAAAATGACTGTTTCAAACTGACTCAAAACACCAGACAAACTTCAGAGACACAAAAATTTATAAATCTTGAAAGTTGCAAGATATACGCTACTGTACTTAGTGCAGACTGCGTGTATACACGACTGTGCCTGAGGAAACCTACGTATACGCGGGTTCACTTCAGGAAACAAGTGTTTATACACTTTTGTAACTAAGGCAAAAAACATATATAAAAGATTAAGGAATTTAGAATTCTGTGATCCATAACATTGTTTATAGAATTTTCGGCGAAATCACATAAATATTCTTTTGTCGATGCGTTTCGAACCAACCAGTGTGGTTCATCATCAGGACAAGTTGAAGAACCAATCTAGCCCAGCTTGTTAAATAGTGTGTGTAGAGACTCCAACGGCTAATTTTGACTTAATGCCCCAAGTCAAACCAAAAATATTCTTGTTAAATTTAATTATTATTTTTCTAAGGAATTAGTTAAATTAGGTACATTATATACTACAATAAAATAATATCATAGGTACATCTTATACTTATTTAATAATAATTTTATTTTTTATTTGTCATTTAAAACCAATGGTCCAATTGAAATTAAATTAATAAATTTTTTAATTCATTTAATTTAATATTAATTGATCTATATTTATATATTAATCTATTATTCCAATACTATTATAAACAAGTAATATTCTTGATATATAAAAAATTCTTTACTATTATTCTTAGAAGTTAGTAAAATTTTAGGTGGATTAATTTTTATTTTTATTTATCAAGGTCCATTTAAAATTAAATTCATAAGTTATATCCTCTATCCATATAATTTTATAAGTAATTTATATATTTTTTTTAGTAAACCTATCTATTTATATAATTTAATTATTCCAATATATATTATTAAAAAAACCATGTAATTAAGTAATTATATTATTACATATAAGGTCAAAATTATATATGAAAATAGGTAAAGGTACTAATAGAACGTTATAGGATAATAATTATTATTTCAATTCTAAAGGTTAAATATATAAACATATATGATTGAAATTTATGAAACCAAATTTAACTATTTCATGAATATTATTAACCTAATTTTAATATTTATGTTTAAATGTAACCCAATAATAACTTGAAGGAAATAAGGTTAATACATTCAATGGCCCGAAATTAACTAATAACCCATTAATAACTAATACACCGCATAATAATAGGACAAACCATACAAATAATATAGGGAGGTTAGGACTAAAGGGGAAAAACAACCCAGGAAAAAAGGGGAACCAACCCCCGAAACCAATTCATAAGGAGAGGAAGAACCCTAAGCCCTAATAAAAGGGGGAGACTGAGGAGGCTAGGAAGACAGGGCTGGGACCCAACAACTGCTAATCTTCCAGCCATCATCTCTATTAAGATTATTCGGCCTTTTCTCAATTTCCAGGGCCTCTCTAAATTTGCGATGGTGAAACTGCGCAACTTTAGCAATGACTTGAGCATCTTCAATACAGACATGATGCATCGTCTTCCCGGCATGTTCAGCCAAGGCTGAGGACTTGGTCCTACCATGCCTTAGGTCAGTCGAATGCTCACTAATCCTCTGATTAATAGAGCGACCCGTCTCACCAATATATGGTGTCCCACAGGAACACGGAATGACATAGACGCCCTTCATGTCTTTAGGGTCAACGGGATCTTTAATAGACCTGAGGGAGCCACGGATAGTATTGAGAGGTCTAAAGGTCGCGGGCACATCGTACTTCCTCAGAATCCTCGCAATCCTATCAGTGGTCCCTTGGATGTAAGGAAGGTTAACACCCATGACCCGATCTTTAGGATCACTACAGGATGACGGCTCCTTCTTGGCCTTGAGGAAGGCTTTTTGACCCAGGTGTCTGCTGTAACCATTCCTCACGAAGACATCTAGAAGATGAGCCTTCTCCGTTTCCAAGCTCTCTTCAACGGAAATTCTGAAGTCTAAATTCCTTAATAGGTCCTAACTTCTTCATTTTTTACCAAATTGGATGCAAAAGGAGGTTGGGGTACCATTTTTTAACATCCAGACTCATTGGAGCAGTTTTCAGAAGCATTTGAGCATTGTAAACACATATTTTTACACTTTTGAGCATAATACATAGGCCCAAAACATTGGAAGTTGGACCAAGGAGACGTAGCCAAGAGGAGTGAACTCCTTTATCATGTTCATGTTGTAATGTGTTTTTGATGATGTTCTGTACATGTTTATGTTGATGTTCAGTCTCTTATTTATGTTAAATTTCTCATTAAATTAACGTAAAAACTCATCATTTCACTTGCAAAAATTCATGAATCCTTAAGCAGAATGAAAGAATTTGGTTTCTATTTTGAGGAAGATCTTAGCACAACAATCTAATATTCTAAATCATATCAATTCTCCAAGCAAGGTCAAACTAATACATGGATAATATCTCATGTCGGACCATTCTTCAAACCAAGGTCAAAGTGACATAGGGAGAATGTCTTATATTGGATCATTCTCCAACCAAGGTCAAAGTGACACGGGAAGAATTTCCGTCTGTTAGAAAGAGTCTCTGTAAGAATATCAACTATCTGCTCATCAGTGGAGATATATTGGAACTTCACAACTCCATTAAGCACCATGTATCGAATGAAGTGATACTTGATCAAAATGTGCTTACACTTTCAAGATAATCCTGCAAGTAACCTTTGAAGTCATATTGCTTCTCAACTTTCCAATCCATCTACAATATACTCGGCCTTTGCTATACTGACTATGACATATGATTGCTTCATACTCATCTAAGAAATTATAATGGAGCTCAAACTAAAACAACATCTTGAAGAATTTTTTTGTCCTCAACACTCTTTGCCCTAAACTAAATCTGTATCTATACTTCTCAAAGCATCCATGACCAATTATACCATGTTGGTACTCCAACACATGTTGATCAACATATCTTGGCTCAACCATAAATTGTTTTGCCCCTTTCACTAGATCATATATGCTTTCTGATAACCCAATTCGGGTGTAATACCCCTTTGTTTATATGTAATTATTTTTCTATTTTTAGACTGAACTATTTTTAGATGTAATGGCTAAGAAGCCATGATGGATTTCAATTAAGGTGAACAATGAAGTATGATAACGTAATAAATGAATTTTATTAATAAAAAGAAAAATATGGAAAATTACTTGGGAAAGAAACATTAGAGTTAAGAGATTCTTGCCAGGATTCGGAAACCAGTGTTGGTGGATGAGATCAAAATAATTTTTACTTAATCAACTCCTAAAAAATCCCTAGGAGTTGACCAATAATATTCAATATGATGGGTGAGAAAATCTATCAAATCCATTATTTGTACAAAAACATTGCGAGAAAGTGGAATAAAACGCTGCGGGAGAAAAAGGTGGGCTGTAAGAAAAAAGTGAAAATGTATTTTTTGAAAGAAAAAAAAAAAACAAACAAACGAAAACTAGGTTAGTGGGTTGGAAGACCCATGATAAGCAGGACTTTGTTAAGGAAAAAATGTGCTAGGGAAGTAGTGTATAAAAACACATTATTTGGGATCAGGAGAGGTTGTTGATTCCATGGAAATAATATCTCATTTTAGGGGGAATTGGTGGTGACAGTTCATGGTTGGGTGGAAAGTGGTTCTCCCAAGTGGATTTTCCAGTTGGTACATGGTTAGAAATTTTGTTCACTGTTAGTATACAAATTTTGTGTGTATGTAGTCTGACGAATTAATTAAATGTGTGTGATGGAAGTATAAGAATGATTAGATATTGTATGATAATTTATGTTAGATTTGATTTATGTTTACACATAGGTTTGGTAAGTAAGTATTGTGCAAATCGATCAAATATGTGAACTAGTAGTTACAGGATGGATAAACATTATGTATTGAATTTCGATGATTTTTATTGTTACTTCATTTACAACAAATATTGTTTTCTACGATTATTACGCTGTCGTTATTTTTTTATGTATACATGTTTTAGAAAGTGGTTGTCAAGATAAAGTACTCCAGTTAAGAGATAAATATATCTACAATTAGTTGGAATTACGATGGAAAACATTAAATTTATAATTGTCACAATTAAAGCTCACAGTTAATAACCCTGTATGGATACAATAGCAATAGGCAGAAATTGTATGGATATTATTTGACTTGCTCTATGCCATACTGTACTGATGTCATCCCTTCTATCCTTTATATGCAATACCATGAACTTATTTCTATCCTTTTGAACAAGATTTTAACATAGGCCCAAATGGAACAAGGCCTTTTCCACAAACATATTCATCATTTATTTTAGCTGAAGTGAAAACCTTTGATCAAATGAGAAATGATACATGCCTTTCATATTAGACTTATGGCCTCGTTGGTCTTATTATATGTGTGTACCTTTATTACTTATGCATGAAAAATGACAAAGATATTTTTAATATAAACTCAGTTCCTTTAGCTTAGCCTTTCAACAAACATTGAATCATCGACTCGATCTTCTTCAAGTGCTCGCACAAATAACTTATTGAGGGTATGGATCAAAATTTTAACAGAAGTGTAATCTTCTTTGTATCTGATGCTTCTCGGTCAACATTCCTTGAGTTAACTGAGGTCATCTTCTACAATTCGGACTAAGGTTTAGTCCTAAATTAATTTTGACCTTTCAAATCTCTAGGCCTATACATTTTTGACATACTACTTTGGCTTTTATGTGGATGGACTGAGGCTTAGGGATTTGGACTTCTAAAATTTGGTCTTGAGGATCTTCAAACTAAAATTTGGTCCTAAGGCTCTGAAATTCGGTCTTCAGGCTCTAAAATTCAATCCTGAGGCTCTTATAACAGGCCCTGAGACTATTCGGCTTTTAGGCTAAGGTCTCTTTCAGAGGCAATTTTAGTCATCAAAAACTTTTGATCACAAATACTTCTCTTGTTGATCTACAATTTAAGGTTGCTTTGGAACCTTGCTCTAATACCATTTTGATTTTTAGGGCATCTTCTAGACTAATAATTACTTCTTATGAATTTAATTAGGCTAATCCTTTCCTCATGATCTTTTCCATCATAAAGTAATTACACAAAGGATCTCAACCATAAAACAAAAATGCCATAAAGATCATATAGAGAAAGTCAAACAAGAACACAAGAGTTTACCCTAGGAAAACCCACATGGGGGGAAAACCCAACAACCTCTCCTTGTAGAATCAAGTCAACAAGAGAGACATTCAAGACAAGAAGATAGAAAAACTAACCATCAATATGACAGGAGAAACTTCCACCAAGAAGCCAAGTCAACCCTCCACAAATAGTTGCTTGAAAACTCAGTCAAACTTAGTCAATGTCTGCAATCAGTGCTGCAATTTTGGCCTCTCTCTTCCACAAAAAACTTGAACTTCAACACAAAATTTACCCATAGAATACTTCAGATTGTTCTATCACACATGCGAGAAACATCAGAGATAATCTTTCACAGGTGTAAGGTCTTGTCTTTCCTTTGACTTCCTTCTAGTCTTTGACTTTCTTATTCTATCTTTCTTCGCTTGAGGGCGCAAAAATATACTTGATTTGATGAGATATGAATTGCTCAATGAGGGAGATCAAGTGTCCTTATCTATAGTCTTCTTTGGGGTCTGAATAAGTTCCATTTTAGGGCTAATCCGACTTGACAGGGAGGAGGGCCGACTTGGTCTTCTTGTGGAGCCATAAACTGAAATTTATAATTCAATTTTTTCTTTTTTAGAAGGTCATGAAGAACATGCCTTCTATTTTTTCTTTTAACAAATAAATATTATAATTCCCTTTTGAGCATGATGAAGATTCTTTAATAAATACATGAATAGTGAAAATATACATTACGAAAACCGACCATAGTTACAAAATTCAACACCCAATGGACCCAAGATGCCTCTATGCTAGCATTGACATTGTTTGATTGGAGTTACTTGTTCTGAAGCCTAGATTATGATGGATATCCTTGATATCATAGGGAAGGTATTGCACATCACTATCTAGCCCTAAATCTTGTGTTGAAGAGTGCCACATCACCTTTGTTTCCCTTCAAAGGATGACGTTGGGCACCATGGTGATGATGTCTTGGTTTGGAGGCATTTTCGGAGACATTCCCATGGACATGGAGTTACTTTTTTTAGTATGGAGCACTCATTAGCCCATTTGAGATTTGTGTGTGGCTTCTAGAGCTCATTTGGAGGATGACATCATAGTGGATGAGGCATTTTCTCCTTCATGTGTAGGCATTTTGGCATCTTTTGTTATGTCTTTCAGCTATGACATTTCCTTGTAACTTCTCTCTTGTGGAACACTCAAAGTAAACTTGTGATTAGGGTATTTTACGTGTATTATTGGAGAAACGAAGGAGACAAATCTCATATAAATAGAGAATCCTCCTCATTTCATTTTCATCATTACACATTCACTTAGTTGAGGAGATTGTATCAAACAAATAGATGATGAGGATGACCCTGAATGGTTTCATGAAGCCACAAGTGTTTGAGTGATCTTAGTGGCATAGTTAGTGATTGTATATGATTTGGCCATCTTAATGGTTCTCAATTTGTCCCCCAACATTGTCTTCCTACTTGTATTGCTACTCTAAAAAGGATTTGTTAGAGCCACAAACATTTACCTTGCTCACATACCTATAGATGGTGAGGAATCAAATGATCCTTCACCACATCTAAGATGATCAGTATGGCAAGGGCTAACCAGCCTGCCATAGGGCATTAAATGCCCTGGTACATGCATGCTCTATAACAAAATAACACACAACCTTTATTTTTAACTTATGTAGCCACTAAAGGTTGTGTGTTGTTTTTTTATAGAGCATGCATGTACTAGGGAATTTAATGCCCTATGGCAGGCTGGTTAGCCCTTGCCTGATCAGTATGGCCTTCATGTCCTTTAGTTGTACAACCAACTTTGTTAGTTTAGTTGGTGGGGTTATAATTGTATTTGGAAAATAACACAGTCCATTCTCCTTCAACAATAATGTAATCATTTCCTTCCAAGGGATGAAGTTAGAAGCACCCTCTAGCCTATTCTCAAACCTCAAACTAGTTGTTGCCATCTTCAAAAAAATAAAAATTATTGAAGAAAAATGTATTGCTAAAATTTTGGATTTGTTGTAAACATTGTGAGAAATTTGATTTCCTCTTCAGAGTTTAAAGCTATGAAACCATGTTAAAATTTTAATTCTAGATTTTATTTAACATTCCAAATAGATTATTAACCCAAAAAAATGTAAATTTGAATCTACAGAATAAAAAATACACAGGAACTTTAACTCACAAATTTTGAGCAAAAACAAGCACGAGAAAGAATTCTCTCACACATAAATTTACCCTCCAATTGAACTTCACTTTGTTTATCAAAAGAGTGAGAGCTCCCTAATCGGGAAAATAAACCACAAAGAAATTCTATAATTTAGAGCAATTAAACTTGGCGGAACTTGGCCCGAAAAATTCCCCAAACTACAGAAAATAACACTTGCACAATATTTTATGAATTCTAGGCATAAAATGGATCTAATCGTAGCTTGTACAACCTTCAACCCGTAGTAGCTTCCTCCCACTTGCCCTGTATAATCCTCACATGAGCCTTGGATGTAGTTCTTGACCTCTAAAACATGCCCTGGGTTAGCCTCAAACTGTGCCCTAGCCACTTCCCCCACCTTTGTGATTTTGTTATTTGAAAATTCAATCAATTTCCACTAAAAAATATGACAAGATTTTTCTTTAATTGTTGGACTCTTATTTTCCTTCACTACTACTCCTTTTCCTCTTCTCCTCAACGTGTCTTTCTACAATCACTAGGTCTTACACTTACCGAGAAATGCTTTTTTCTCAAAAATGTGTATTTTTATCTCCTTAGGCTCCTTTTTATAATTCTTTACTGAGTTAAACCCCTAACCCTAATCTCCAAAGTGATTGATATTTGAGATTAGATCTCACCCAATTTGGGATCAACAGTTGAGATTATGTCTAAGTCACTAATGCAATTAACTTACATTTCCTTGAATTTCCTAGCTCAATAGCCAACATTAATTAATTCACTTTAATATTCACACTTTCCCTACGTTAGATTTCGAAAAATTATAAAAAACAACTTAATTAAATGAGGTTACTTAAGCAAGTTACCCAAGTGAGACTTGGGACGACTCTTACATGCTTCACACAGAGCCTATGTAGAAGCACCTATCCAATGCTCAATTTCAACATAGACACCCATTAGATGCAAATTTTATTCCGCATCCAATGAGTATGCATTTCACATACTCGAGTGAACCCACACCAAAAAAAAAGTTGAAAATACATGAAATAATGTGTTTTTTGAAGCATGGGCATATGTTGGATGCAAAATTTAATTATGCGTATAACAAGTATCCACTCTGCATACTTTGAGTAGACTCACATTGAAAAAAGTTGAAAATATATAGAAAAACATGTTTATTTTAATGTATTTTCCACTTTTTTTGGTGTAGATCTACTCAAAAGTATGTAGAGTGAATGCAAACTATGCATCCAATAGTTGTCTATGCTTGAAGTTTGAGTAAACATATAAAGAGATCAGTTGAAAATACAATTAAAAATAGTTTTCTTCTTTTCCCTCCAAAAATATAGACCGTAGGGATGATAACATCTTGAATCTTATTGGTTTTTTTAAATTTGTTTTTGTTAGTATATTTTTGTTTTGAGACCCATTTTTCACCTCAAAATTCCCCTAATGGGAACCCTCTAAGCAATATGATAAGACTATATGTTATAGTTCTGATACCACTTGTTATAAATTTAACCCAAAAACATTATAGATCTGATATGAAAATATAAGACAATGCAAATAAACCTAGAAATAATATGAAATGATTCTTTATTGATCAAAATCTTAAGGTAGGGCAACACCATACATTCACTCCTTAAGGAAGGAGAACACTCCACAAGCCATATGTCTGTTCATACAATAATCCTTGACATTCTTCTCCATGTGGAGTCTCTAGCCTCTATATAGGCTTCATACGTACAATATCATGAGTCATTACCATGGTTCCCTCGTACCATCGAACTAATACCATGGGCCCATTACATTATTACTAACTACTTGTGGTCCCTTACATGATATGGGTTAACCACCTTATTTATTACTATGGCCCATCCCATTATTACATTATTACCTTGGGTACCTCCCTTTTTACCCTATAATATCCCCCCTAGGTATATAACATTCCACCCCCCTTAGCATGTTTCGTCCCCGAAACATGGGAAGAACACAAATAATAAGATCTACTCAAAAGAATAGTCCACTGGTACCATGCACGTGCATTTAGCGATCCAAGAGAAAAGTGAACCCTTGATTTAGCTGGTGCATTGCTCGCTTGAGATGGAAGTTGATCCTCGCAGCTCTTCTGTGTTGATGCATAGTAGGTGGATCGTCGCCCCTCTCTATATGCCATGTAGGGGTTGTTGTCCTTGTAGCTAATTTGTTGCCATCTTGTTGGTTGTTTTCTTGTTGGGTGGTGTAGGTGGTGATATGTTGACGATGTATCTTTTTTTAATTCACCACCTAATGGAGCCTGATTGGTATCTGGTACATGTTGTGGTGTCTGCTGTTGTTTCTTATCTTCCAATATTACCTCAACCACTGAGTCCTCATCCAATGTAACATTTTCTGCTTCAACCTCTTTGGACTTTATCTGTTTTTCTGGTACCTGATTTAATGTTTGTGTTTGGTTGTCGACCATCAATGGCTCATCATCTGATATGTCAGTCCCTGGAACATCTTCAGCTTCAACGTTCGTGGACTCTACCTGTTCATTGATAGAAATATCATGTAATGTAATTTTCTTCTTTTTATACTAGAGCTTCAGGAATTTCTTCTACACATTAATATTGATAGTACCCACCTCTTCCGTCCAAGGGTATCCCAAAACAACATCCACATTAGCCATATCTGAAGCATAAAAATTAAAATGCAATACATACTTGTCCATAGAAATCTTCATATCTTTATAAACTTGAACATCCTCATTATCAATCTGTGCGGTTTCAATGTGTTTTATTGGAACTTGCAATATTTTTGCCAAATTAACATTGATAAAATTATGCTTGCAACTAGGATTTATAGAAACCATGATCTTCTCCTTTTGAATCAATTCATGAACCTGTAATAAGGATATACCAGTAGGAAATAGGCCCACATGTTTCTCCTTATCTTGTTTTCTAGCATGAGACCATATGTCTAAAAGTAATTTTTCAAATTCTTCATTAGGCAGGTTGGAACACTTCTTTTGGTTAAATAATCCCCACCATGTGGTTGTCTCATCTTCAAAATTACCCACTACCAACCATTTCCAATTGTATTTAAATAACCTCTTATATTCTTTTATGTATTCTTCAATAGTAGGACCATTATCTTTTCCTGTAAAACATAGAACCGCCATGAAGAGAGTTTTGAAAAAATTCACTTACTTGGCGAAAATTTGAAATTGTCACAGTTTAATCAATATTGCTCAGAATCCATATTATGACCTGTTTTCAGAAACGGAACAATCATTCTACTTCTGCCCATGTGATAGAAATCTTGATCCAGGCACTAGAATTTCAAATCGGCGCTGCATCTCTCTCGCCGTCACCAAAATTTCTGCAAAAAAGAGCTGATTTTAAATCAGCGATATCTCTCTCATCCAGACTCCAATTTAACTTTTTTTTTTTTTTTAAATTGGGTATTTTTTCACAAAGAATCTAGATCTGTAATTAGATTTTATAGATCTTGCACCAGAACGTCCAGATCTGCACCGCAAACTCGCTGCCCCGAAAATTTGTTTGAAACACCACTGATTTTTTAGATCAACGATATCTCCTTCATCCAGACTCCGATTCAGCCGATTTTTTTTTTTGAAATCGGATATTTTTTCGCAAAGAAACTAGATCCGCAATTATATTTTGCAGATTTTGCTCTAAAATGTACAGATCTGATCTGCAAACTCGCCGCCCCAAAAATCCTGCAAAAATAAATAAATAAAAATTCTCCACTTTTTGCCCAAAAAAGTGCTATGATACCACTTGTTATAGCTCTGATCCAAAAATATATGATAATAGAGATAAACCTAAGAAATAATAAGATCAAATAGATAGAAATGATTCTTTTTATTGATATCAAACCCTTAAGGTAGGGCAACACCATACATTCACTCCTTAAGGAAGGAGAACACTCCACAAGCCATATGCTTGTTCATACAATATTCCTTGACATTCCTCTCCATGTGGAGTCTCTAGCCTCTATATAGGCCTCATACATATAATATCAGGGGTCATTACCATGGTTCCCTCATACCATCGAACTAATACCATGGGCCCATTACATTATTACTAACTACTTGTGGTCCCTTACATGATATGGGTTAACCACCTTATTTATTACTATAGCTCATCCTATTATTACATTATTACCTTGTGTACCTCCCTTTGTACCCCATATTATCCCCCCTAGGTATATAACACTATAAGACATGTGCAGGCATTGGGCTAATAGGATGGCATATGCCATTGGAGTTTGGGAAATAAAAGACAAGGCACGACATCCTAAATGACCATAAGATGTGTCCATGAGGGGGAAACACTGGTTGAGGCGCAAACAAGATTAGTGCAATGTCTGTTAGTATTGGAAGCATAATGGAAATAGGTGGAAATAGAAGAAACCAATGAATGAGTTACCAATCTGCAATATTTTCTTTGTTGCTTTGCTTTAAGGAAAGTCTCCTCCATCCATGCTAGAATTGGGCTCAAAAATACATGCAAATGACATCAAATTTGTCAAAGGTCAAATCTACACTTTTCATTGGCTACTCAAAAGTAAGATCAACCCTGCTCTTTCACTGTCGCCATTATCAACCATCAAATTTCAACCTCAAATGTTCTAGTGTTTGTGAAATTTGTGCTTCCTTTTCAACTGCATATTTAGGATGGTAGCCTTTGTTGTTGTCATAGTTCCCTTTCTATTCTTCACTATTATGACTGCCTTGGCAATCTTCACTGTCATGGTCGCCTTAGAAATCCACCTGTTGAGGTTGAATGTCCCTTCCTCCCTTGTGATTACGCTGAAGATTTATGAGAAAGCTTTCTTCACTATGATTGACAACGACTAAGTGTATTTTCTCATTGGGCATTTGGAAATGATCACCCTCTTTATCAAATTCAAATTCTGGAGTTGGAATCATTGTCTTCTTGGTTATCAGCCTCTAGATCAGCACTAGAATTTGAGGATCATTCATTCACAGAAATATCTTTTAGGAAAGCAAGAGGTCCATCAAATGTGTCATGAGTTTCATGACCAATAAGTTGTAAATCATCCTCTTCTTTGTTTGTATCTTTTGGCTGCCAATTATTTTTGCAATTGAGAAAGATGACCAATTGCCATTGGTGTCAACAATTTCTTTCTCAAGTTGATATGTTGGCCTAGAAAGTTTTTCACCCTATTGTGCCCTTGAAAGTTTATGAACGCCCCACTTCATCAAGATTTGATGGACCATTATGCTGAAATTGCTGTTCTATATATATAATGGGCTCAAATGATTCCTTTGACAACTGATTTTGCAATTTTAATGGAACACCAAATGACGTCCTCCCATGCTCTTTAGATTCTTCCAACTTAAGAAGATCCTCATGTAAACAAGAATCCACGAGGTTTGGAGTATATGATGGAGGCTTAGATTCTTTCTCACGTTCACTTTCCTTAGGAGAATGGGGATGAGAGGAGGCTGAAGTTCAAGAGCCAACATGCTACCATCCCAACTCTAACGGATCATCAAGCAGGGCATCCAGATTTTATGAATTCATGTCTTTGAGGTATAGTGGAACATAAGAAATGTTTGGGCAATAACATATATTAACATGGTAGCAACTCTTGAAGGCCTAATATCCTCAAGGATTCCATGATAAGGTTTGAGGAACTAATGTTGTTGCACCTTCTCGGTCATCCTTTCTTAGAGAATTGGATTCTGTTAAAAGATGTGAAGGATCCTTACTCTTTCCCACCAACATAGGAAATGATCATGCAATTGCCCTCAAATGAATATGGAGTTGGTTGTCACGTGTCTAACCCAGGATCTTGGAATGTACACATAGACGTACAAAAACATCTTCATGCTCAACAAGGAAGCTATTAATGAAATCCTGAAACGCTGAGCCTGTGATATGTTTATTACCACCTCTCGAGTCACTTCCACTGAACTTTGGAAGGGTTTTCAGATATCCATTAGGCAAAAGTTGAAGCATTGTAGGAAAGATTAAAGGTTGACAGCTTCCAGCCAGCCAAGGATTGACATTAGCTATGCTGATTGTTCGCCATGATGACAACTAATGCAAAGGGAAAATCATGGCTTTTCAGCATTAGGGGTCTTTGAGCACAATGGTTTAGGGCCATCAGATGGAGAAATAGCATCCTATATTAAAAAATATTGACAAAGTATACATCTGAGTAAAAATGTAGCTTCAGGAATGGTATTTTTCAAGATTTTTTAAGTAAAAGAGGAAATGAGGACTTTTAGGATGAGATTTAGCAAAATATGTAAGATAAGCTTAGAAACCCAACATGAACAGATTGAACCAATATAGTGCTGGCCATTCAAGAGATATGCAATGATTTGAGCTCAGTCCAGTGCTATTAGATGGATGTGGAATTCGCAAGTGAGATACTTTTGCCTCAAGAACCACTACTCGCTCACCACAAGTAGCACATAATTGATAGTAATTGGAATAAGACTTCATTCCCCACTGGAGTTACCAGTAACCTTCCAGCAAACTATAAATCTTCAACAGCGCAAGATGTTGGGTATATTTATTCACTAAGTTAAAAACACTATAAATAGTTGAACAATAGAGTTGCTAAATGATTTATCATTACATCCCAAGGAGAATTCTCTCTTCAACAACACCAATTCCTATGTTGTTCCCCAGGTTCTTCCCTATCTCTCACTGAAGGGCCAAATGCTGGGGCATAGTGTGCAAGATGTACATTCCTGTGCCACTCTAAGCCTTCAATCAATTCTCAGCCCAGAGTGGAGGTAGCCTCAATATTTCCTAAGGCAAGAATTCTTGTTTCTCACTCAAAGACAACCTATTTAATGAATAAAGCTCAGACTGGATTTACAACCAAGTAACATGGTGCATGGAGTCAATCTCTGCTATTGCTCTCGAACAGAAAAAGGATGCTCAATTTTGATTTTGGAGGAAATTCAAAAGCACACGAACTAGAAGGGGGATTTTAACAGGATTCAACCATAGGAATGTTCTTCTGAACCATGGACACCATAATCTTAGTTCAACAGTTCAACTAGCAAATAGCGCAAAAAAAGAATAAATATGGGTATAGGAGGAAACATAACCATGTCCCTAGCACATATTCATCAGATAGAAAACCCATGGGAAAGACGAGCATAGATCCATTAGCTTATTCAACATTTACTTAAAATAGAAAATGAAGAGGAATGAAGTTCATGAACCAACATAACTTGAACTGATTATTGACTAGTAGCAACAACCTCGGTCTGATTTCACAATAAATCGAACAATTCATTAATCCAACAGTGGTTCCAGTGTTGGTGACTATTAAAGTCTTATATCTAAAACAGTGATTATATTAGTAAAAAATACACCAGAAATTGGGATTACAAAATCACTATCCTGGACCTTCTTGCTTGCCTGTACAAACCCTGCTACTTCAAGAAAGTTTAAAATAAGAATGAGAATGAAGGAGATGAGAAGTAGGAGGGAAAAGCCATTTGTTGCTGCAAAACCATGATGCTCCAGGTAGATCTTCAATTTTTTATGACCTTTGCCTCTATTGTGCCCTCTTCAGCTACTGAAAAATGTAACTTTCAAATGAAAAACTTCCCCTGTAAAAGAGAATTCTCATACTTATATGCCAACGGGGAAAAGGTTTGGCCTATCTTTGGTTTGGAAAGAAACTTTAGGGCCACCACTCTCTCATAATCCCTCAATCTCACAAGCAGCTAATCAAACTTTTTGTTAATTCGTACTTAGAGGCCACCACTCTCTCTTAATCACAGTGAAATCAGGGCCACGCATGCAAGTTCCATCTTGCAAATAATTACACTACCCACACAAAGATTCCTTACTGGGTATATTTTCCTCATAGTGGCACTTGTTTCTTCAGAGTATGGACCTTCATTTTCCTTTGAGTCTAAGATGCTTTGGACATATTCAAACTTTGACAATGGGGACCTGATTGAGGAATTGGGCCAAAGCAACAATTCAAGTAGTGAGCAGGGGGCCAATTGACGAATCTGGGCTGATTGTGAAATCGGCCTAGACACCATTTCAAACAGTGAAAAGGCGGGCCAATTGAGGAATTGTGCCCGATCTTGAAAGCGGCCAATGCAACAATTTGAACAATAAGAATGAGTGCTCGATTGAGTAATTGAGCCCACTTTTGAAATGGGGCCAAGGCAACAGCTCGAACAGTCAGAAGGGAGCCCAATCGACGACTTGGACCAAATTTGAGAATAAACCAAGGCAACAGTTAAATGTTGAGAAGGGGGCTCAATCGAGGAATCAAGCTTAATCTGGAAATCGGGCAAGGCGGCAATTTGAACAGTGACAACGGGAGTCCTATTTGTAAATTGAGATGAAACCAAAGTTTGAACAGAGAATAAAAGGCCAAGGTTTAAATACTCGTGAAGGGTTCCAAAGGCTATAAATTTAAGGAAAACTTGGCTAAATGTGAAGGAACCATTGAGTATGTGAAAATTATGAAGGCAAGGCTTGGTTCTGAATGTCATTGGAAAGTAAGTTCTTTAGGCTCACAAGGTGATAAAATAAGCTAAGGAACCCAACTAGTGGCAATTGGAATAACACAAGAAGGTGGATGTCACAAACAACAAGCAAATGGTGGAAGCGATATTTAAAAGATGAGAGACAAAGGTGAATGATTTATCAAGTTAAGTGCAACAAAGCAATTTAAGAATTTTTGTTCAAGTGAGGAATGAAAATGCATGAGATCAACAGAAAGGGAGCAAAAAGTATGAGCAGAATATCAAGAAACAGTATATTGCAAAATACAATCGATAATGAAAGGAACAATAATAACAGCGCACAGTAAGATCTTAACATACTAAAAATCACACTTAGGTGTGTTCATTAGTGCATTAAGATCAAATGTGTAACTTGTCTGTGTGGAATCATGAAATGAATCATTGACCAGAGAATGAGAGCCAAAATGTCACAGATTGCTCAAATATACATATTATTGCCAATATAGAAATGAGCTACAAAATTGGCAATGTTCAAAGAATTGCTACTTGTGAAAGCACTATGATTCTAGACATGTCAGTTCTACCTTGCCAAGATTACAATCTGTGAGAGCGATAGAAAAGGTAAGCCTAACAAATGTGTCTATGTTTGCAACTGGATCATTGCTAATCCTGTTCGCAAATTATGTGGGTCAAGGAGTTTCCTGGTATCAATATATTCGTACATATTTAAAGATGGAAACTAGGAAATTTCTCCACTAAAATCATTTTTTTTTCTGAAGGAAAGGTTTTGTCAGATGGATTATCAGGATTATTATGATTTTGATTTGTACTTAAAAGGAATTACTTGGTTGTGAGATAAACCGTTGATGTTTCCCCTGTAGTTTTACTCTGTACAGATTAGTCTATTCACAATATTGATCTTTCATTATAGAATAACCTGTCTATTTCAAAGTTCTGTGCAACCCCCTGCCTCCAGGTGACAATTTCTTCTATTAGAGAAAAACAAAGAAATACACAGAATAACCATGAAAGAAGTTTATATTTTGCGGTGACAACCTCCTGGATTTTTGAAAGTGCTTCCTTTAAACTCAAGAGAAACATTAAAACCGGCCCAAAGAGCATGCTGCAATTTTTCCAGGGGACTTTTGTTTATACATTGCATGAAATACAATTTCACAAGCATGAGAACTTCAAACATTATATCAGCTTCTATGTAAACTTGAATCACATAGATGTCTACATACCAAACTGATAAATGGAGCATGGGATATCTGGCACTCAAAGTACCCCACTTTTCCGGCTAATTTTCACTCTAAATCTGGTTGAAACTTGAAATTATCCTGGAACCCCGAGTCTACCTCTGCAAGCGAAGTTTTGTCCATGAAACTAGGCCCTAGTTATTTTGGCCAATTTTAAGACAACCCAGGTCGTCGGATTTCTGAAAACATGATCAGAATGTGCAGAAATGTGACTCGTCAGAAAAACAGGACTAACCAAAAATGAGGCAAACTAAGTGCCCCATGTCAAACGCTGATAAATGGTTGTGGATGGCACGGACTTATTTTGATATTCTTCGGAAGCCCAAGTTCATGTATCTCATTCTTTAAGGTGCCTAATAGTGCAACATTAGTTACAATTCCCTTCTGGAATCATTAAACCACTTTCTTTGTTTTTCAACAATATTCAAGCACTTTCCTTCTGTGTTGGAAACACCATTCAGAAAACTCCAGAGAGGCATCCCAAGCTATTGAACCTCAAATATTTTACTCAAAAGAGATCATAGAGCCTTAATGTTACATATCAAAATAGCATAGTCGAAGTGGAAGCTTGTGCAATAGTTTTCACTTTCTGAGCAACACTTTTCAAAACTAAGCCTCTCTCTATCATCCCATTCCAGAACACCTCAGGTCTGCCATCCATCTTTAGAGTATACTTATCAAATACATAAAATGTTTTAAGATTGATCAGAATCCTTTTTGAAGCCATTTCTTCGCAAAGTTCTGAAGCTTTGTTTGGCTCACCTGCTCCCAAGTATGCATAAATAAGAGTAGTATAAACGAGGGCATCACCAACAAGACCCCTCCTAGACATTTTATTGAATGCTTTTTCGGCACTTCTCAGCTTGGCTTTCCGGCACAAACCTCGAATGATGCTACTATAGAGAAAAACATCTTCAGATAAACCTCTTTTGACAAATTCATCAGGCAGCTTCAGGGCTTCCTCTTCATTGTGTTGGACACAATAACCATCAATTAGCCATGAGTAAACACTAAAATTAGGCATAAAACCTGCACTCAACAGACAACAAACTGATTTATTAATATACAATGTTCAGTATTGCAACAGGCCCATTTCTCACAAACGGAAATGGATACAGCAAATCCTATTGGTGAAGTTGGTCACTGTACATGAAAAAACCCAGACCTATAGTTGCGGATAAAAATCAGGATTATAAGAGGAAGTAAAATTCTTGAATTATAAAATATTTTTGGAAATTACAAACCTGTAATAATCATTTCAAACAGGACATCCTTTGCTTCATCTATTTTCCCAGATTTGCAAAAGCCATGAATAAGAGCCTTGTAAGTATACACATCAAAAACTAGCCCGGTTTGTAACATCTTGTTGCGAAGTTTCCAGGCATCAGCCATGTTACCTCTCTTGCACTGCGAATTGATCAAGGTATTGCATGTAAAGTGATCAGGTTCAAAACCCTTCTCCGCCATTTCATTCAAAAGATCATTTGCTTCTTCCAATTTCCCTTCCTCGCAGAGCTTATGGAGGAGGACATTGTATGTCACCGTTCCTGGCACCAGCCCTTTCCTTATCATTTCATCCCGCAGTCTGAAAGCCTCAGTCAGATTATTTTCTCTGCAATAACCATCAATCAGGGTAGTATATGTTACATTATTTGGAACCAGATCACCCATTTCGTTCAAAATCTTCAATGCATCCCGCAATCTGCCCTCTTTGCAAAACCCGTGTATTAGAGTGTTATATGTTACAATATCGGGTTGAATGCCCTTCTCTAACATCGTGTCTTGGATGCTTAAAGCTTCATAATGCATTCCTTTCTTGGAAAGAAGGGAAATAAGACTATTATATGTGAACAAATCTGGATTGAATCCATGCTTCTTCATCTGATTTACAAGTTCTTCGGCATTTTGCAGATCACCTTGTTTGCAGCAGGCATGGATCATGACATTGAAAGTCCGAGAATCAGCTTCGATCCCTCTACACAACATTTCCCTATAGATTTTCCAGGCCATAGCTGGCAATTTGGCCTTGACTAGACTGTTTAGAAGGATATTACAAGAGTGTACGGTGGGGTTGATTCCATAAGAACCCAACTGATAAAATACTTGGATTGCATCTTGGATCATTCCGGATTGCGCATATGAATTGATCAGCATACTTAGAACTGCAGAATTGGTGCCCAAATTGCTATAATCATTTATCATAACATCTAAGACTACTGGAGAAGATAGGAAGCCTTTATGGGAAATGGATTGTAACAATGACTGAGCAGTTTTGAACTTATTGTTCTTAGTGAGAACATGGATTATGGTCCAGTAAGGGCGGGTGGCGTGCTGGTAGTGTGGCAAGTAGGCAACCCACTTGAAGAATCTCCATGCCAGGTTTCCATCATGCCTGCCAATCTGCAGAAGGATCTCGCTCATAATGCAGGGATTTAGCCTGGAGACGATTTGGGCTTTGGACAAACAGTTCCATGTCCCCTCCATGACCACTTTGAAGACATTTTGAATGAATTCTGAATCTGGAATGGTGCCCAAGTCCACTTGGGATTCATTTTTAGATAGGGTTTCACTTACTGCACTTGTGGAGTAAAATTTGTTGTTAAGGTGGGTGTTGTAATAAATACTGTGCGGAAGTCTTGTATGGAGTTTTAATTGAATTTCTTTCATTGGTTTCTATGCACCAGGGAACTCCGAACTCGGAAATGTTTAAAAAGTGGATAAAAACTCATACCCGGTTGGAAGTGTCGTGTACAAACATAAAAAAGACACTGGCGTCCAACATCTCAGAGTTCATTTGATTGGTAATGTATACCATACGGCCATCTATGATCATGTTCGTTATACACGCAGTGAAATCGATTTGCCCTACTCGGCTCCACCCTCATTTGATGGTCATTAAGAAGGATTGCTCAAATAAAAATTTTCAATCCTCTCCGCGCTCGTAGATCCGTTCTTGTAAACGGAAAGGGTACTCACTTTATCAAATTCCAAATCCACTCCCCTTTACATTTATAAATGCCAGTAAGCGCTGGAACAGTATCTTGGATCCAAAGATATATTTTGAAAAACCCCTATTCATCTGGTTATCACCACCATATCACTCGATACCAGGGTTGATTTTGTGGTAAAATAATTTTAACTTTTTGACGTTATAAAAAGTAACCGATATTTTTTATTACGTATTCCCAAAGGGAAGTATGGGAAAGAACTGCATTGGAGTAATTTTCAAAAATATTCATCTCAGAGTTAATGAATCAAAACAAATAAGTATTATTTACCTCAAAGTTAATGAATCAAAATAAGCATGTTTATTTCACACTAACCTTTTGAGGCACATGAATTATTAGTTTTACCTCTTCCTAACATTATTCTCTTTTTCTAGCACTATTCCATATAATTGAGAGTTTTTTTCTTATCGAAGTTTGAAGAATTGAGAACAAATTAATCCTCGTTTGAGGGAACGTGAGGGGTAAGTTTAATTTATTTTTAGATTTTGGGGGGTAAGAATTTAAGTTTTTTATTAGATAAATTAATTAATAATTAATTTGTGTTATTATATATGTGTTAAATTTTAATGATGGCGCATGTTAATAGTTTGTTTAGATTCATGATGGATGCATCTTGTTTTAAGTAACATAAGAAAGGGAGTCTATGAAAGTTGTATTCTGTGGAAGTTATATTAGTCATCGAGCATTAAAATGGTTTTGGTAGCAATATCATAGAATCTATATATTTCAAGTGCTTGCAATGTGAGGTGAAAAACATTCAGTGGATGAACTCTTACTACAGTTAAAGGAGAACCTTAGCTCATAAATAGAGTTGAATCGTCTACAAGAGAGGTTAGATTAGTAGCACATATTGGTGGCTTTCTAACCATGATGTGCAACCTAAACACAAAAAATCAACAACCATTTTGATTTTGGAGTCCAGTGATTTGTTTAATGGAGATAATGCAACATCTATAAATATGAATGTAAAGAAGGAAATAGCTCTAGCATTCTTAATGGACCTTTAACCTCACTTAAATGACAATTTCTTCAATAATGTGCAATATCTCCACAAGTTGCATTCATTGTCCTATAATGCTGACAAAGATGACACAATATTGTGTTTGTGAGAGGGAAGATGGTTGATGTTTGATAAATAAAATACATCCACATAGGTCAAACACCTTAAGAAATCGCTAATACAAATAGGTTAAAGATGATACATTGATGTATTACATGGTTAAAACCTTCATAAATGGAAATAGTACATGGCCCCAATCAACACAACCACTTGAGGCAATATATTAATGCAAAATGAAAATATTTACACAAGCTTCTCCTAATCTATCATTAGCAAATGAACCTATGATTATCTTTAAATAGAGGTTGTGGACAAATAGGTGTTAAGTCATGGATCAATAATTTTAGTACTGAGGATAAAATGGATTATCAAATCACCTTACATCTAGAACATAATCATAACTATTTGATTAGATAATTAAATGCACATTAAAGAAACACACTTTACCCAAACATGCATTAGACCAAGTTGATCTTAACTAATTCCTAAGTGTATAAGTATCCTCACATTCTCTCTTAAGAATAACTTGGGATAGGATTGAACGATATACAAAGTTGACACAATAGTAGAATAAATAAGGAATTTGAGCTTACTCCCCCTTAATGGCAATTTATTGAACTCATAGCATAAATGAAAGTTTGGAAAATTCTACTTCTATACTAGATTTTTTTTAAATGTCAGCATGATCATCAATAGGGAAATATAACACTTAGAGAACATGAACTTAAAGAAGCTCTTTGATGAAGTGCATGTTTAGCTCAATCTATTTTCTATGCACTAATGTTGAATTGGGTCTTTGGCAAGCTAATATGCCATATATTGTTAACTCTTCCTTAAGGTGAATCATTTGTTGTACAACAAGATACAATATGTTGATTAAACATGATTGCAAAATTGATTAAATGATAATCAATTACAGCATGGACTTTTTTTCCATGAGAAATATCTTTATATTTCATATAAGGAATATGCATGTTTTGGTCCTCAAGACACTAGTCAAACTCAATAGAGAGGCTCAAAGTCATTACAACAAAGCTCATCATGTCACCTACAGGAATTGGACTTGGATGGAGAGGATAACAATCATTCCTCCCCATTGCTTGATATATTAAACCCAATTGACAATGATTGCATGGTTTGATTTGATAAATGAAACATATTTGTGAAGGCTTTATGTTTCAATTTTGTATAGTTTAGCTCTATTTGAATACTATATGTTCATTAAGATATGTTGAATCTTTGATATCTATCGAAGGAAATACCATCTCAAACAAAGTGTTTGGTTTTGACATTTGTTATATTAATTGAAAAGTTATCTAAAATTCTAATATATCTTAAAGATTTGAATTATGTGATTAAATTGAGCTAAAATTAGTAAGCTAGAATCTATCGTTACTTAGGATATTTTTATGGGTATAATATTATATTGCAATTATAAAATATATTCAATAAACAATTTTGAATTGATACAAGTTTCCAACTATTTGCATTATATCTAATCCAGTTAATTAATATCATTTACAAAAGATAATAATAATAAAATTAAATGTGTACTTTGCATTCATTCTCTTCATATCAAGTAGGGAAAATGAACACTGAAGGGAGTCAAAGGTGGATGTGTTGCACAAGGGGATATATGTGTGTGTGTGTGTGAGAGAGATCTATGTTGAGAAATATAGGGGCAGCGAGGGGTGATTTCTCTTCTTGATAACTGCTTGTGATGTGTTTTTAATTTCACTTATTTAGCTTCTTCTTGTACTTATTATTATTGATGTTTTCTATCATCAAACAATTATCAAAACATATAGAATAATGAGACAATAGGACATAGTATGTAGGGTATCAGTCAGGGCCAAAACCCTTCCAACTTGAGACGAAAATCCACAAGAATTCTTCTTCTTTTAGAATCTTTAGTTGACAAATTCCAAGACCTAGACACTTGACCAATATCCCCTCCAAGACCAAGTCAAAACCTTCTCCTTGGTGTGCTCCCATTACATGAAGTCAACTCACTTTATACTAGTAGTAGCTGCTCCTTCGACCTCTTTTTCGGACCTGTAACTTCTTGACTGCAACTCAGCCTTACTGCAGAAACCCTAGGCCACATGTATGAGGAGAATATGAAGAAATTGTCCTATTTTCTTATTCACTTAGTAAGATACTTCCTCTTCAATAATTTGGCCTATAATATGAACTCTTTGTCACCTAAATTTGGTCCTCTTAGAGTGATTGTATTTTTTGGTCTTCTTGTTGCAAAGAGATGCCCTAATCTTCACACATGTGAAGGAATTTTACCCTAAAATAGATCAGAAAAATATTCACTCTTCCTTCTTCCTCCTTTTTTGGGTATTAGGCTCCTCCTTGTCTCTATATCAAAATTTTATGATGCTTGAGTGTATGCCCTTGAGAGAGGTCAAGTCCTCCTTTTATATAGGTGTTGTTTGGCTCCAAAATAGGTCGAATTGATGATGCATATAAGCCGAATTGACTTGAGCTTGTATACTTGGTCTTGGAGGGGTTTCATTGACAATATTTAGACTCATATAATTTCTTTACAATATGTAACATGCCCAAATGGGTCTTTGATACATGATAATGACTCTTTTTGACATTATAGACTCAAAGATAAATCCTAGAAGTTCTCAATGGGAGCTTGACCTAAAAATAAATTTCCCTTAAGCATGAAACCCATGCCTCAAGAAAAATAATAATATATATTTTTTTTTTCAATTTTCATTGAATACATAAAATGATCATTACATATGTCATTATGAATACCGAACCTAGTTACATATTTCAACACTCCCTCTTAACTAGGGAGGTATTCATAATCCATACAAGCTACTTGGACATTCTCAATTTGAGGAATTCTCATAAGAAGAGTCAAATTGGTAACTCATCGGTTTAGCATCATATCATCCAACTTTGTCCCATATCAAGGCCTTTACTAACAACTCTCTCCACAAGGTCAAAGCCCAATGCTAGTGAGACCAATGATTAATAGACACCATCATCATTGTCTATATCGGAACATACCCTACCTGAGTTCTCTTACAATATGTTCCACCAATACTATTCTTATCTTGGATTCCCAGTCCTCAAAGAATATTGGTCCTCTATGACTACTCTTATCTTGGATTCCATACCAAATCCACAATGCTATATGCTTACCCAATCCTCCATTCTTTCTTCCCAAGTGAAGACAAGAATGATGTGTCTATCTCTCCCTCTCAACTAGGGAGGATATACCCATTCCAATGAAGGAATGTACCCTAGCTTCCTCTTAACTAGGGACTTGACCAAGCTCCCTCTTAACCAGGGACTTGCTTCCAATAATTCTCAAGGTGGAGATCATGGGACAACCAACTGCTTGTAGGACTCCCTCTTTTGATGTCATGAATTTCTTATTTTTTATGGAGCTTACATCTTTTGGGACTTCTTCGTAGCGCATCGACCATCCATCACTTTTATTCATGAATCATGTTAGTCATGTCATCCTTTCTTTCATCAAAAAGTGATTCACTAATCCATATATGGTTTTCCTTCATACAACTACCTTCTCCACATCGTGTTTTCTTTAGGATCTTATCATCCCACCACATGAGTATCAGTTGTAGATGACATCTACAACTCTTCCTTTGGTAGCCCTGCATTAGCCCATCCATATATTGTTCGAAAATTAAAAATGAACTTCAAATTACCTTTGTGATGGTCTTACATCATGACATCTGCTTATTGTATCAACATCTTGCATTCATATTGACACATCTCCAAAAAGATATTATATGTCAAAAGCCATCTTCCTTTCCAGGCTTCATCAAAGTCTTCATATCTTTTCCATGGAGATGTCACAATCAATCCTTCTAGTTATCAGATGTTGATTTATTTTTCTATGTGACAATAGTTGCATCTTTCACAATCTCTCCTTACTTTCTTCACATATTTCTTCTCGGAAAATTTCATTCATAGTTCCTTCATTTTTATCAACCACCTCATATTTCATATGAGGACTCATTATTTTGATTTCATCTAGTCAATATGCGAACCAAGGCTTTATGCATCATTCCAAAGGAGGAGATCCCTTTCTCTTGATCATGCTCATGAGATGGAGCATTTATCCATGCTATTTGCAACTTATATGACATGACTCAATTTTATCAAATACAAGCATACATACCTCATCTCTTCCTTTTGGTCATCTAGAATTCCTTCAACAACTTCCTTGATTTAAATAACTTCAGTCACCTTGACCTACTTCACTTCTTTTGATATCATACCATCATTCCATGAATCCTATACATGGTGGAATTCTTAGCGAGACACTTGCTTCTTCCAGTCAGTGAACCTTCCAATGAAGATTCCAACAGAGGATCTTGATCATCCTCATCCTACAAATGATCCTTTTTGAATGATGTATGATGAGATTTGCATTAGATGACTTTATTTTTCCCATAAGTACTACTTATGCTTCTAATGAGGTTACCAAGAGCTACATCCTTCTATAGGTGTGTTAACAGTGTTGGACCCGCCAACATTTAGGGGATCTCCCCAATATGAAGTTGCAACTAGACCTCACACCATTTGGTGTAGGAGGATCATCCGGTACAATGGCCCAGTTTCCATTATCTTAAAGATATGCCTTAGCTCTTGCTTGTTAGCACATGAGAGTGGTATACCTAGTCTTCAAACAACGAGGTTCGTGTGCCTGGTGAGTGCTTAGTGTTGCTTGTGTCAAAGTTCTTTTACTATAGAGGGAGAGGGTGAGAGCGAGTCTCAAGTCGAAAGGGAATAGTCCCAACTCTGTTAGAGACACACAACACAATAGGACATGTGCAACTTCCGGTGGAGTAGTCCACATGGAAGCGACAGTCACTAATACAAAGTGAACAGATAGCACGTACAACACCTAGCAGAATAGTCCACACGAGTGTGACGGCCATTATAAAAATTTTACAAGAATGAATCTATCGAGTGTCCGATGGAATAGTCCACAAGGGCGAGACATCATTAACAACTAATACAACACATTTCCGACAACATATGCAGTAAAACAACCGAAATAGTTCAACTATCTTAGTACAGGTTAAAGCAACCTGCATTACAAGCATCCAAAGAATAGTCTTACAAACGAATACAATACATGTGTGAAAACGTGTTGGCTTGTCAACAAGCTTCTGAATTAAGTGAAGGTTACAAGGCACATATGTACATCATACATCACTAACCCCAATAGTGGGGCATTGGAGCCATTACTCACTCCTCAAAGAAAATGACAACAGACTCTCAAGGCTATGTGGGAGGAGCCAAGGTGAAAATTCTTTTGCATGTACAAATGAGGGGTATATATAGCCAAGGGTGAAACTAACCCTTGTGATTGTTCGACTTCCCTCATGATTGTTCGACTAACATGACTCTTCGACTTACATGGCTCTTTGACTTCATCTATGGGTATCTTGGACTTCCGTGTTACATTACATTGATTACATAGTTATGACCCAAAGTAGTGATGTGGCCAAGGCGACTCATGACACAACTCGACATGATGTTGTAAGTATGCACATGCTGGCTATGTTGTTCATGTCAAGTTGATGTACTACTGAGTGATGAGTGTGCCCATGGTGTACCATAGCTTCACCTCCACATGGAGGAGTGCACAAATTCTTCAATGGTCTTGGTGTTCGCTTGATAGTTCATGCATGCGCATGTGTCTCCTTCGCTTGCTACTTGGTATGCTTCGTGTGTTTGTCGAACCGTGAGCAAGTCTTCAAGCATACGCTCCTTATTCATTACATTCGTCATTGCGGCATGTCTCATCCATGTACCTTTTTCTGCAATCACTCATGAAGAGACGACATCAAATCCATAAATCCCCTAGTTTACCATGATGCATCATCTTTCGTTTTCTGGTGCAGGTGACCGGGAGAAAGGACAAGGCTCTGAAACTACTCAAATTACATTTCGGGCCGGGATGCAGGGCTCCAGGGTGCTGTCAATAAAAACTGCACAAAGGTCACTGAGAGGTTTGGTTGAGAAGTATGGGATAGTAGTGACTTTTTGCAGGATCTGGCTTAGCTGGGAGGCAAAACTGCACAATTTTTTTGGGAAGGAAGTGCAGGTAGAAGGGGACACTGATAGTGAAAACTGTGCATATTTTCAGAGGAGCCTGGGAGTAGGCTACTGGATCTTGCTGGCCAAAACTGCACAGAACCGAGAGGTAGTCAAGTAGGACATGTCTGTGCAATTTTTGGGTTGAGCGGGGTGTAGGGAAGCTAGTGGGCAGTCCAAGAAAACTATGCAATTTTTAGGAGGAGAAATAGGTTGGCTGACAAGGGGACTGAT
>APFE031748119.1:0-12670 GCA_000404065.3 Pinus taeda
ATCTTGGGCGATGCATCCCTTGGAAAGGCTTCCTCACATCAGAAGATACAAAAAAACAAGGCATATCCATGCCTCCAAACCATCATACTGGTCATAACATGCTCATGGAAATCAATGGACACTATTGGGTACCAGTGTCCCATAATGGCCCTACTCTTGAAGTGATTTACTAGCATACTGTTGCATGTTCCAATTCCTTTCGTTGTTGCTGCTAATTCTTGTAATCGATTTCAACCACCCAACCAGGCATGTTCATGCTTCCTGTACCAAGCACACAACTTCCATTATATTTAAAATAAATTGAAATAAATTCACATCATACCTCATTGGTAGCTCGTCAATAAGGTACACTTGCAATTATGTTCGCTTCCTACCACAACTAGTCAAAGTAATTGTTTGATCAAAACATCATGCATAAACTATCACATATGGTTAGCTCAAAACACAACCATCATAGATCAACATCATAAATCACTTGTAACCATCATAAACCAGAATCATAGATCACAATAATCATCATATACCATAATCATAAAATTTCACATGCATAATAAAACTAAATAAAATGTTGATACTTATCCTTTCATCAATCCTTACCTTCTACCTTTGTCTTTATTTCATACACACTTAGGATCGGTTGCCACACCAAACAAATACCCAGTTCCTTCTCCTAAACCATGTGCACGTACACATAGTGTGCATCACACACATATAATCACACATTGCATACAACACCATGCAATACATGCACCTACCCCTGACATACGACACATACATCTACACCCGATGTACAACACAACACAAATACGTATATAGAGTGCAACAAAATGAATGCATATGTCACAATACCATGACTACACAATGCACATACATAGTATCGCATGCCCACAATATGGCATGCACGACATGCACTCAATTCCACATGTACACCAGTACCACATGTACAAAGCACCACCTGCAAAACGTGTCCACAACATCACATGTACATGGCACAACGTGTACACAACACCTCATGTACATTGCACCATTGTACAACATGTACACAATACCACATGTACACAGTACCACGTGCACATTAGGTACGTGACACCACATGTACACGATGCCACATGCACGACATGTACACAACACCACCTACAAACAACGCCACTTGTACAACATGTACACAACACCACATGCACACAACACCATATGCACATAGCGCCACATGTATAACATGCACGCAACACCACCCATACATAGCATTGCATATCCAACATGTACATAGCATCATATCTACACAACACTGCATATCCAATTATGTGCACAACACCATATGCAATATTCACACAACACTATCTCTACCATCATGTACATAACACTACATAATAACATGTACACACACTATATATACACAACAGTGCATGTGCACACATCATAGATGCAACATGTATAATGTATACAACATATGCACAATAGTAGTACCACACATCAAAAATCACATTGTCCTTACCAAGAAACCTTGCTTCCAGTGTCTTATCCATGTTTATCCTAGCATGTTGTAGACCACATTGCTTTCATTTCGCTAATGTATCCCTTGGTGTGACCTGTCCATAACATAAGCATAGGCATAATACAAACATACAATATAAATTCATATTCACATGATAATGACCTCATATATTTGTCATGATTACTCTTCCCACTTTATTCCTCAGCTAGGAACTTCTTCATGTCATTTGTCTTCATACGCAATCATTCTGCCACAAGAATGATTCTTGATGATATATATATATATACACACACATAAATGTTAGCATTAATAATCATGAGCCATGACAACCCTATCAAACATTACATACATACACACCTACATCTATACATATATAAACATCAACATAATCATGATCATTACATAATTACCAGATATCAAGGTCAAGGTTTAAGAGAACTTCCTTTATTCATGCAACATATGCACAACATTAAGAATAGTCGTTCCCAACATAGCCAAGGCATTTGATGCCTCAAATCCATTTACTTTAAATTTTTGGTTACCTTTCTCATGACTTTACTGCCACCATCCATTTACCATAGTGGAGCTAGCTAGTCCAACCGACTATCATAGTCTTACGTTCCACTGTGCTTACTCATGCATAGAGATTCATTTGAGTCTTACAATACCTATTGGGTACCACATGACTCTCCCCAAGCTCCATTAATTTCCTCTTTTCCCAAACAATTCCCAAGACTTAAAACAATAAAGGAAATATCGAGAAGAAAATAATAAGAAAACCATGGAAAACCAACAAAAATATGACACCACAAACAAAGTGGCATGACCATGCACTAGACATAAAAACAACTGCAAATCAAGCACAAGAAAATAACAAAAGACCAAAATCACAAGACTAACAATAGACATCATGACTCAATCCCCATGGTTCCAAGTAATTCCAAAGGAAAAATCAACCTGAGCTTGCTTCAAGATTTCATGGCAGTCTCTTTGCCATGGAATCTCGTACATAATACCTCCATAAACACATAACTGTTAGTGCATAAAAAAACATAACAATACACTAGATACCTTACCTTGTTGTGCCAAGCACATTGCTTGCAAGTGAACACATCCACACCATCTCTCAAGGGACACCAATATTTTGACAGATCCACCTTTAACTAAAGACTAGCTAATATACCTATCAAGTACATGTTCATGAATATAGCAATCATCCACATAATGTCTGATAAGATTAAGGTTAAGAAGACTTCTTGTAGGAAAAGCACTCATTCGTTTGGAATTAGGGTCTCCAAACAGAGCCAAAGGAATTCTTTCCCAATTCCTTTCTTTGACATTTTCCTTAATTGAGTGTTACTATGCATTATCACATCACCCAACTGTTAGTGATATAAACACATCAACTATTACCTTGTCAGGCTAATACCAACATGCTTCCTGCAACTTCTCACACATGTCAACCACATGTTCTTAATATCAAGACAATCATATCTATCAATTTGAAATAAACCTTTACCAAGACTAACAGTCATGTCATAATCTATAGTCAACTCATAGTCATTAGACATAACACTACAACTATCACCTATTTACATGTAAGTACATATCAACTATCTTGACACATATGTATTAGTACAATCATCTTAAAACAATGTCATTTCTTCATGCAACCCTATAGACTCATACCCATGTCATGAAATTAATCAAACATTCAAGCAAGATATGAATGCACCATGTCAGATAAATCAACTAGACGATATAATAGGCACCAAACACGCAAACACCAAATAGGAAACATAATTAACAATGAAGCACCTACTATACTGCATAAGCAAATTCATACCTTAGTGTATTTAAGGGGAGGAAATCTTGTCTGCACAATCAATCCAGGTTAGCATGATACAACTTCACAACATATCAACTCAAACATAAATCATGATATCCATAACAGTAACTAACTAACATGTTCAAAACATAAGCTCATAAGCATTTGTTGTTCATGCATAAAAATCAGATATGTATGATCAGTCTATATTAGTAAGACATTGTATCAGAAATATGTCGGCTCATACCTGAATATCACAACCATAACCATTTGCATAGGTCAAACTAGGTTAACACAATACATATAACATCAAGATCTCAATGAAATAACCCTAATCATCAAGTTATCTAACATAAAACAACAAAAACAATGCATACAACCATAGGTTACCATCATTCTTGACTATCTGACTCATGTGCATATGACTATGCTAATCAACTATCATCTATTATGTACGTAACCATAACATCAAAAGACATGTACATAAACCTAATGTATATAACCCTAATGCATATAACAATCCTTAACCTACATACCTACATGCCCAACATACAAACTTGTATGACGACATGCTCCTGCCTCGAGGTCCAATACCGCATCTTCACTTTGATGATTTGCATCTCCTGTTCTGTCTCTGGCATCACATTAGCATCATAACATATCAATATCACCTTGATGACCTAAATTGCATACCATGAGTTCACAAGGCATGTTTGAGCTACTATTCATGCATAGCCATAACCAAGACCATATATGCATACCAACTGCATATAGACATATAACATATGAGTACCAAACCATATACACCTCATTCTAGCTAGAGTCCAGTTATCAATGCATGACCATATCAACTTCACAAACCATGACCTCATGCATGACAACAACAACCATTACGCCACTGTACACATTGCCATATGCAACCATCAACATGCATAAGCAATGCATAATCAACTACACATACGCATGAATGCATGTAGTCGAGCATAAGCGATTGATTCTTGTAACCGACCTACAAGACTAATACATGTAATCAAGCATACAAGAATGCAACCTAACATACAAGGATGTAATCAAGCGAAATACAACATGTAAGCGACATATAACAATATTTAACTAGTCATATACTCATGACGCTGCATTTCACAAAATCAACATCAAGTTCCTCATGACAATCTTACTACAACCATGATCAACATTATGTAATGCAACAAGCACATGGAATGCAAGTGTAAAAGACACACATGCAACTAACATGCATGCATGACCAACACACACCGCCCATCCAGTCTGAGGGGTGAACCATGCTCTGATACCACTCTGTAACACCCTCCTCCCATATCTACCCAAGCAACTGGCCAACCGGGATAAACATGTGATGAGGGGCCACTATGAAATAATTCGACCTCCTAAGTCACGTTAAGGAAGTGGAACCGGCGGAAGCACACCATACAAACATTCAACATCAGCTACAGGACCCTCACGAACCAATCTAATACTTTAGACATCTTTCCGTTGGGTCCCACAGAACCTTCAGACAACTTAAGCCTTAGTCACTCTCATGCTATAGGCATGACAGTGTCCAGAAACCCAAAGTCGCTCTCACAGGCTTACTTTCCAACGTCCAAAGACTCATTTAGTCAGTTTTGTTCGAGTGTCCCTGGGATTTTAGCCACTTTTTCAGGCCCAAAGCCTAATTCACTGCCCAGAATGGAATGATAACTTAAGACTAGTAAAAGAACGAGGAAACAATAATGCAAAAGCAATAATTTAAACAATGCCTTAATCAAACCCCTATTAGCCATGACAGACATTTCATCAAACATGTCACAAACATGTAATCTACATGTGTGACCAACAAAATTAAACATAGGGATCTTGTACTTATCTGAGAATTGCTAAGAACCATTGTTCCATCATGTAATTTTCTTCATTACCATCTATTAGACCATAGACAGATTATCCATTCATTTACAAGTAGAAACATGCTGAGAGTCATATATAGATGTTGTCATGGAACATACATATAACTATCATAATAGGGACAGAATATCATAAACATATCAACCATAAAATCCATATATACATCAGTACATTTACACATGAAAACCAAGGGAATGAATGTCTTATTAATGAATGCAATAAACCAACAGGAGATGGGACTACCACATTCCACCCGACTGTAGAATGGCTGAGCCAAATATCTCTTCAACCATTCACTCATGTGCCATATTCCAAGCATGAACGTGGGACTCATAGAATACACCAAAATAACCAAACAAGCATGTATGCCACCAGAGTCCTCCACCAAAATCATGAGGAATTTGAGTTCCTCATAGTCTCTCAGGATTTAGCGTAATCCACAATCCGATCTAGGGATCACTAGGCCCTACACTGAGACACACTCTCTAGAATTTACCGTACATCTCATCCAGGGATTGCTAGGCCAAATGGAAAGAAATCCACCTCTTGGCTTTATCGTATATCCTGCCATTCACTGGAAAGGATTCCTAGGCCCACTGAGGTAGCCCACCGAGGCACACTACCTTGGCTTTACTGCAACCCACAGTGTGGTTAAGGGGTTACTAGGCTAGTAGCTTCATCATGATCCACAGTCCGGTTCAGGGACCATTAGACCATGTTTTTGTCATTTCGTAGATCCACCCTACTCAGCTTCGAATCCAACCAACCATACCACATCAAATGAAGTATGATAACCCATCTCATCAAGGCTATTCGAAAATAGCAAGGCTAGGCTAAAGAACACTATCACGTCTGGAAAAACCCATGCCATGATAGAAAAGAACCACATGCAATACCATGCATGCCAAATCTAGCAAGGAAAATACACATTCAAATTGATACCTGTAATGAATCCTATTGTACCTGCTTGATCTTGCATTTCCCTGCTTGATCTTTGCTTCCTCTTTCCTTCTGTCTGTCTTACTTCAATGCCAAAGTTCTCCAAGAAAACTCTAAGTTTCCAAGAGTGAGAGAGAGAGAGAGAATAATGAGAGAGCTCCAAAACTAAACTGATCAAGCTTACACAGTGATCCTTAGAAGCCCTTTTATCAATAAGGCCTCTATTTTCTTCAATTTCCATTATTTTCCTTCATTTTCCTCCTCACATGCAACGTGTGACCTTTCACCTTCCTTTTCTCCTAATTTCCATTACTTTCATAAATAAATGTGCCAAAAATGTCATTTTGCCTTTCCAAAGCCTTAGTCATTGCCTTTGCCAATTTCCTTAGCCATAAACAACCAAATGAACACCCACACTAGGATGTCTTGCCCATCATTAAGCTTGGAATACATGTCCCATCACCCGTGGTCTTATATATTTTTCCATGAGTTTTTTTTAACCAAGTTTATTAAAATTTTGGGTGCCCCCGGGTTTCTCGATGGTGCTGAATCCATTTCCACCATCAAAAAAACAATTTGAACACTCTAGCATTTTGATTTTTTTTTATTATTATCAGATTCCAATAAGAAATCTGTCATCCGGGCAAATTTGTAATCTTCGTAGATAATGCCCCTTAAGCATAGTGTAAAATTCAAGCAAGAAATTTGTCGTCTATGTGAATTTGTAGTCTCCTTAGACAACACCCCTTAAGCATAGTCTAAAGAACCCACAAGTTAGCTCGGAAAGGAATGGAAATTCTGGGAAGATTGTGATCAAATCAGGGAGATTTTTTTGAAAATTTGGGTTACAGCTATCAAACTTCAGGATTTTGGGTGCCCCAGGGGTTCTTGATGGTGTTGAATCCATTTCCACCATTAAAAAAACGATTCAAACACTCTAACATTCTAATTTTTTGAAAAAAAATTACCGTATTCTATCAAGAACTCTGTCATACAGGAAAATTTGTGGTCTCCGTAGACAATGTCCATTAAGCGTAGTCTAAAGAAACCACAAATTAGCTAGGAAAATAATGGAAATTCTGACAAGATTATAACAAAATTCGGCATAAATTTTTAAAAATCTGGGTTACAATTGTCAAACTTCAAGATTTTGGGTGCCCCAGGGGTTCTTGATGGTGCTGAATCTATTTCCACCATAAAAAAATGATTCAAACACTCTAACATTCTGGTTTTTTGAAGAAAAAAAAAATACTAAATTCCAGCAAGAAATCTATCATCTGAGCGAATTTGTAGTCTCTGTAGACAACGCCTTATAAAATATATTAATCCTATAAGTAAATTTATATATTAAATATTTTAAATTTAATTAATGGTAAGTTTTAGTTTAACGATTTCCATTTAATTTATCAATCATTCACCAAGAAAATTAGAAAAAAAATTAAAATATCAAAAATAATTATATTGATGTTCTTATCCTTGATGCAGTAAAGAATAATCTATATCTGATAGTGGGCATTACGATGAATTAAAAAAAAAATGTTTAATTTTTCTATTCAGAAATTTCTTAGATTCACAGGTTTGAATTGTAAAGTCTCTGCAATTTAAATGGCAGAACAAAATTTCAATGTGCTAAATCCACGTATAAAATTTCACCCAAATAAAATAAATAACTTCACAACCAAAACCTGCATGTTTAGATAACCACTGAACTCCATCTTTATGTTTATATAGCCATTAAAATCCATCATTATTTCATGTAGGAAAAAAAAGCATGTTTGGGAGTCGGACGATTTTCAACGGCAATTGTATTCCAGGCTCATCGCTAATGGCGATAATTATTTCTTAGTATAGTCCCAGAACGTGAAAACTTCACATCGGTCCCAGTCTGGGTAAGACTCTATTCCCTACCTCTTGATTATTGGCAACCTGAATCATTAACTGCCATAGGCAATAAGTTAGGTAGGTTTATCAAAGCTTCAGAAGCTACTAGAAGAGGAAAACATACTTCCTTTGGTAGGATATGTGTGGAAATGGATCTATCAGGAGCTCTTCCAAATGGGGTGATACTGGAAGTTTTTGATGAAGAATGGACTGAAATGGTGGACTATGAGCATATTCCGTTCAGTTGTCATAGATGTCATGAACATGGGCATCTTCTCAGAGACTGCCCTCTTGGCAAAATGGAGAATAATAGAAAAACTAATACAATGAAAGACTCAGACAGCTTTCACAAGGTGGTCCATAAAGGAAAAGGTGGAAAAATAGGGCAAAAGTTGCAAAAAAAGGATGAACATCAAGGTAGGCAGAACCAGTTCCAAGTTCTAGTAGAGGACGAAGAAAGAACAACGGAAAATCAAGCAAAGGAAAGGAGTACGGGTGAGAAGGAGAAGGAAAGAAACCATGAACAATCATAGGTAAATGATAAGCAAAAAGGAATAATGATGAGTGATACAGAACTAGAGATGGACCAAGAAATGACCCAAAGTGAAATGGATCTAGAGGAGACTGAATTACAGGAGATTCTAGAAAGAGAAAACCTAGATCTGAAAGGGTTCTTAATTCAAGGAACATTTGTTGGGGTTGAATCGTTACCCCAGGAAGAGCTCAATAGAATACAACAACTGTATTTATGGAAAACTCAGGAAAAGGGTTCGGAGAAGGAAAAAAACAGGAACAAGCTGAGTAGCGAAGGAGTGAAGACGATAAAATCTACTCCGGGATTAGCACCCAGAAACCCAAGAAAAAGAGAGGCAAAAAAAAGCAGAATGAGCTATTGATGGAATGTGGAAAGCTCATGATAGATTCGTGTAAGATGAAAGATCTTACCAGCTACTCCTTCAAAAATATTTAATGATGAAGTTCATTTCTTGGAATATTAGAGGTCTAGGAAGTAAAAGAAAGCAGAGTTTGCTAAACAATAGAATGAAACAAGCTGCTTCAGATATAATTTTTATCCAGGAAAAGAAATGTTCCATTCAAAGGTTAAGACAACTTCATAGAAAGTGGCTCAATAAATATGAATATGTAGAAGTTGAAGCGGAGAATACAACAGGAGGTATTCTCAAGCTCTAGAACCCCCAAAGAATTGATTTAATTGATGTTGAAGCTGCAAGGAATTATTTATCAATAGTGATTCAGCCTGTTAGGGATAGGAGTACCTATCTAGTCACAAAAGTGTATGGCCCTCAAAGAATAGAAGTCAAACTCAAGTTTATAGAATCCCTAGCGTATCTCAGGGAAATACATGCTGGAATACCCTGGATCCTGGGAGGGGATTTTAATATGATAAAATCACTTTCTGAAAAAAAAAGGTGGAACCAGAGCACTTAGTAAAGACTCCTTAGCTTTTCAGATAACATGAAACTAGTGGATGTTGAAACAATTAATGACCTCTTCACCTGGAACAACAAGAGAGGAGGAGAGTCTCAGGTAGCATCCAAGTTGGACAGATTCATTATGTCTGAGGATCTCATGCTTTTAGATAAGGATATAACAGCTAGTGTTCTTCTAGTAGGAGGCTCAAATCACTGGCCAATTCAAATGGAGATCCAGGGTATAGGTACCCCTGGAATAGACATTTCAAATTTCAGAATATTTTGATTTCACACCCAGATTTCATCAGTAATATTGAAAAATGGTGGGCGGAAGATCTACAGATTCAGGGATCTAGAATGTTCATGCTTCATAAAATATTAAAGCACATAAAAATAGGGCTCAAAGATTGGAATAAGAAGAACTTTGGCAATATTTTTGCAGAAAATAAATTGGTGGAAATTAAAATGCAGGCACTCAACCAAGCTATGATCTCGGAAGGTTTTAATAAAGACAAAAATGATCTAGTGGAGAAATATCATCAATATTGGGAAAACTGGTGTAAAAGAGAGGAAATTTTTTGGAGACAAAAATCTAGAGTCCAATGGGTAAAAGAAGGGGAGTGTAACACTAGATTTTTCACAGATCCACCATGGCAAATAGCGCACACAACAGAATATCTTCAATAAAAAAAGAGAATGGAAAACTTCTTCAATCCCATGAAGAGATAGAGGTTGTGTTGGTTCAACACTTCCGTGAAATAGCCCAGGAAAATAATCTAGATAGAGAACATTACATCAGGGAAGTAACTAAGCATATACCTAAGTTGGTGACTAGAGAGGACAATTTCAATCTCAACAGACCAATGACGGAAGAAGAGGTCAGTGAGGTTCTCAAAGACATGCAGAATGGCAAAGCACCAGGCCTGGATGGCTTCAATGTAGACTTCTTTAAAGCTTGCTGGAATATTGTAAAAGAGGATATGAATGTTGTGGAAGACTCCAGGATGAACAGAACCATTTTGCGAGCGCTCAACACCTCCTTCATCTCCCTGATCCCTAAACAGGAAAATGCACAGACACCAAATAGGTATAGACCCATAGCACTTTGCAATGTGATCTACAAAATTATGTCCAAGGTAGTGGCCAATAGACTCAAACCTCTGCTTCCTTCTCTAATTTCGAGGGAGCAATTAGGTTATGTTGAAGACAGACAAATTATGGATAACATTATTCAAGTGCATGAAGTAGTGCACTCATTAACCAGCACAAGGAAAATTGGTATGATCTTGCAACTGGACATAGCAAAAGCTTACGACAAAGTGAACTGGACCTACATCAGGAATATGCTAAAGGCTTTTGGTTTCGATCACATCCGGGTAGGATGGGTCATGGCCTTGGTCACCTCTTCTAGCTTTTCAATATTGGTTAATGGCTCTCCTTCTGAGATTTTTATTCCTTCCAGAGGGCTGAGGCAGGGGGAACCGCTTTCTCCCTTTCTCTTCATTCTCATGATGGAAGGTCTTGGAAGATTTATCAAGCATGCCAGAGTTATGGGTAAAATTCAAGGTCTCACTCTGAAGGAGAATGGTCAGGCTTTGACACATCAACAATTTGTAGATGATACCATGTTACAAGGTATCCCCATTGTCAAAGAGGCACGGGCGTTCAAACAAATATTTAATGACTTTGCCATGGCCTCAGGTATAGAAGTCAATCTCTCCAAATCCAAAATATTTTTATTTAATACCAATATTGCTATTCAGAAAAATATCTCCAGAATTTTAGGCTTTCAGAGGGATTCCCTCCCTTCAAAGTATTTAGGAGTTCCTCTAACTGCGAAACCCTTGCACAAGAGTATTTGGGAACCCTTAATCACCAAAATGCAGGACAAAGTCAGAAAATGGACGAGCAAATCTTTAAATCTGGCTGGCATACTAGTGCTGAAAAAGGCGGTGCTCTAATCAATTCCAATTGTCATGCTTTCAGCGCTACCTGCCCCCATAGGAGTCCTGCAACAATTTAGAAACATCCAAAGAGACTTTCTCTGGGGCAGGGAGGAAACTAGGAAAAAATGGGACTTGGTCTCTTAGGAAAACATTTGTAAACCCAAGAATCATGGGGGCCTAGGCTTATATGACCAAGAGATCCTAAGTAAGGTTCTAGGGGCCAAAATCTAGTGGCGTTGGGTTAAAAATTCCAAGGCGCAATGGGCAAGCATATGGAAAGAAAAATATTCCAGCTCTTGGCAGCATACTGATCTCATAAGGATGTCTGGTAACATAAAGGGCTCTGCTATCTGGAACAAAGCCTGGGAGAATAGAGGTTTAGTTCAAAGAAATAGATTTTGGGAAATCAGAGAAGGAGACCTAGCTCTTTCTGGGAGAACAAATTTCAACAAGAGCCAATATTGTTAGAAGAGGATTTTTTGAACCTGAAGCATGAAACTGACACCCAAGACTTAAAAAGAGTGAAATATTTTTGGGATAATAACCACAATAATGGAAAATGGAGGATATGTAAGAATATAGATTGCAAGAATGATAGAATACTGGAAACAAAGGCAGAGGCTCTTGGGAAAATGTTGGATCAAAGGAGGATCTTAGTTTCTGAAGGGCATGACCAACTCAGATGGGGAAACAACAATGAAGGCATCTTCAACATCAAGGAAGCAAAAAGTATTCTCCTTGAGCTGGTTTCCCAGGCTCCAAACCAAACCTGGCTAAACCTTTGGAGACATCAAGGTTGGATGAAGATCAAACTCTTCATGTGGTTGGTTCATCACAGGGAAATCTTGACTTGGGACAACATTAGACAGAGAGGCGAAAAAAAAGCTTGATAGTATTATATAAGAAATATAATTGCAAAATATTACATCATATGTTGAGAATATAAGACCAGTCAATATACAAAAACAAAATTTGCAGCATAGGCTGAACCAAAAGATGGTCCCCAAAAATGGGCCTAATAACACTGAATGTGACCGCATTATGCCTAGGATGGAGATATTATGGCCTCAATAGGACCATGGAGGCTAAAATTCAAACATCTATGTTGCAGAATAATATTGGATCACTTTAACCATCTGTAGAACTAATCCGTGGCAAAATTCAAAATACAAAATATAGTAAAACTTGTAAGACATACCTGGTATTCTGCTTATGAAAAAAGGTTATGTAC
>APFE031748120.1:1495-28094 GCA_000404065.3 Pinus taeda
ATTTCTAATTTAAAGAAAGATAGAGACGAATTGCAGCAGGTGGTTTTCACCCACATTGGGTTTCCACCTTATATCTTGTGTTCTTGTGTCTGATTGTCTTTATGCTCTGTTTTACTGTCTCTGGATACTGTTATTGGATTCTGCATCACTGACTAACAATCATCATCAGAAAGATTAAGTAAAATAAAAGCATGTTCTGTATACGCGGGTTTTCTTCTGCATAACTGCGTACATACGCAGGTTTATTAAATTGAAGTAGCGTATATCAGTTGTCTTTGAAAAAGAATAATTATCCTGATAATACTGATTCACCCCCCCCTCTCAGTATTATTTTCAACATCCTCCTCCTCCTCTTGCAAATCACCCCTCATCCAACACACCAACATATTAAAACCAAAGCCCACCAGTGTCCATTAATCCTCCTACTCTCATAGATATGAAGAGTTCCACTTCCTCAAAAGGGATTATCACAACGATTTGAGTTATAACAACAACAACCTTTACTTTTAGTATACTACTCTTTTGTTTTTGTTAGAAATGTGTCCATGCTGTGCACAATTCTAATAATGAGATAGATGTCAGGCCCCTTAAAATTTGATCATGCCTTGCACAGTTCCAATAATGAGATAGATGTTAGGCCCCTTATAAATTGATCATCTAATAATTCACAAGATTCTATGCTTAATGCCAATACTAAGAAATTAAGTGGCCATGAGATGGAGATGTGGAATTACTTGAAAGAAATTGAGGGGGTTTCGAGTGAGAGAACCCCTTATTCAATAGTCACAAAATCAATAGTGAGTCTTTTGTATAACATCTATGGATGAACAAAGAGTCCTCCAACACTTCCCTAATCAAGACTTGGTCTTTCATTCAGAATCATCACCATTAAAACTTCTAAACCCTAAAGTAATAATTTAGGTATGAGAAGCACATGGGAACTGATCACTTTTCAAAAATGCATATGCTAGAAAAAAACCCTAAAATTTCTATGTCTATATGGTTGCATGGACTTCAATGTCCTATGAACCTTTAATTCAATTCATACCCAAATTCAAAAACACCTGAACGGAATTTCTCATTCTTGAATTCCTTCTTTTTTTAACTTTAATACTTCTTGAAATGTGATTTGATTTGAGGATTGAGATTAGAAATGAGATTGATTTTGATATCTTGCATTTCTTTTCCTCAAGCTTTCTTGGTTGCCCACTACCATGCATTTAATCAATAGATAGTTTATTTTTGTTTTGCATGAGAGGTAGGAGAGCTTATCAATCCTCGGTTGATTTTTTTTCTAAAATCGAGGCCTAGAGTTACGCGATTGTGACTGTGAGCATAGTGTTTCAAGAACATGTTCTGCACCTTCTTGAAATGGGTTGTTCAGTGATGACCTAATTAAATATTTTTTTTAGGTCCAAGAGAATTGTTTACCTTTCTTTTACCGTAGGGGAAACATATTTAACTATTCCTAGCATAACATATCAGTGTTGATGTTTAGATAGAACATTCCTATGAGTCAATATGGGATACCTACTAAAGAAGATATGTGACACAATTCAAAAGTTTATTTTTTATCACAATGTTGTATTTTCACATTGAGCACATGAAGTGATTATTCTTTGAATGTTATTTTATTAAGGTATATGGAGAGACCCCCAGGTCAACTGAATTGCCTCGTACATTTGTGCCTGAAGAATCACACCTTGGTTGGGTTCATTAGATCAATACAGAGGACTTGGTAGTGCAGAAAGTACAGATTGCTCAAGAATAGCCCATCCTTGTGATTCATGCAACCTACAACACATCTATATAGAAGGGATAACACACCAGGTAAAGCTATTTTGATACATCAGCAATGTCTCTATCAAAAGCTTTTATATTCTATATGTTTTGCTACAATTTCAATGTACAATGAAATTTTGATGATGAAACATAGCCTTATGCTTTTGGAAGCCCCCTTATTGTTCATGTAGCTAAAGAAGTTTACTTTCTTCTTTGCAATCCCCAGTAGGAAAAAAGGGCAGTCAATCACCGAGAAAGCTTAATTGTTGTTTTATTAAAGATGTTACTATTTGTGATGGACCTCAATTAGATCCAAGTGATTCATATTTATGAAGGAATGAAATGAAATACAAATTCAAACCAAAACATAGAGATACAACGAAACAAAACTTCAATTAATAAATAACAACTATTGAAAACTATTTACATACATAAGAGAAACAAAACAGCTTAGACGATGGTAGCTTATCCCTGAGAAGAGATGTGATGACTAAATGCCTTCTGAACTATGTTACAATTATAATTAAGAAATAATGTAAAATCCTAAACATCCAAAAGCCTAACCCTAGGATATGAAGCGCCAAAAGTTTGAGGGCCTTGTTGGAGTTAGTTGGTACATCAACTTTCTGGGGTCGTAACTTTGGCATACGATTTTCATTTGGCGTATGGTACCTTGTTAGAAATATCTATTCGAGGACAATTAATTTAAGCTACAAAACCCTACCATAGGCTACGGATCTTCCTTTTTCCAAAATTGAATCGTTTAGGGCCTCAAAACATTTCCATAATTTTAGGACCCGAAAAACTTCCAAAAATAGTAAATTGTGCTAGAAGTTTAGAAACTAAAAGGAAATAGTATTAGGGGTCCAAATGGAATAGACAAGTGACCACCAATATCCACCCGGATCAGTACTCCCCCCTCAGGAAGAAATGGCCCCCATTGTGTTGTGTGCCTCCATGAGATAGGGAAACTTCTGTTGAACTTAGTCCATGGTGAGCCACTTGCCTTGGTGCAAGAGTTGGAAAGCTTTGACAACCTGATACAGTTGCATCCTCTATTAATGAGTGTTATTAATTTTTATTTCCATGATCTAATCAGTCATGGCATATTTAATGCAATTTGGGTTAAGCTATGTTGGTGTCAGGTGCTCAACAATGTTTGATGTGTCCAACAATGGTGGAAAGTACAAGTGAAGGTAATCCACATTGAACAATGGGTGTTTGCCAAGGAATGAGGGAATGCTGAGATCGAAAGCATTGACATCCACATCCTTGGTGATGGTGTAAGGCCCATATCGGAGTGGTCAAAGTTTCTGATGGCTCTGGTAAGGCGTTCCTTCTATAAATGCAACCAAACTTTGTCGCCCACTTGAAACTTATGTGGCATCCAATGTTGATCATGATGTTGTTTGTACTTGGCATTGGATTTATCCAGGATATCATGAACATGTTGACAGATGTGTTGGATGTGTTCAATAAACTTGGTGGCTTTATTAGCTTCATATTAAACATGTGCAAATTATGCCTGTGTAGTTGCAAGAGGTATTGCAACATCAGTGGGACACAACGGTTGAAATCCCATGCCCATTTGAAAGGGGTTGTGGCTAGTCGAGCTATGGAGAGCTATGTTATAATTTTGTTGCACATAGGGAAGACTCTCATCCCATGCTTGTCGATGCTTGGAGTTGTACATGCGTAGTATATGCACTATAATCCTGTTGAAAACCTTTATCTAGCCATCAGTCTAAGGATGGAATGCAATCGACTTAGTGATCTTAGTTTCCAACAATGACCATAGGCTCAACCAGAATGCACTCAGGATCCTGCTATCCTGATATGATCTAATGGTCTACGGAATCCCAAAATGTACCCACACTCATTCGAAGTAGAGTTTGGTAGTGTTTTTTGTTGTGATTCTCTTCTTGAGGGCCATCAATATAGCCATCTTATAAATTTATCAAGGACCACAAATAAAAATTTGTTACCATTCTTGGTAGAAGGAAATCCTAACATATAGTCCATGGATATGGATTCCCACGTTTGGATAGGAGTACGCAGAGAAGTGTACAAACCTTGCTTCGTAATGGTTGGCTTGGCGATGACATAGGAAGTGTAGAATCTGATATATTTTCCAACATATAGTCGAAGTTTTAGCCAATAAAAATACTTTTATAGTACTACCATGATTTTCTCTAAACCAAAGTGTCCTACAACCCAACTGTAGTGAGCATCCCAAATTAGCTTGGCATGCTTGCTTGAAGGAACAAAAATATGCCCCAGGTGGCATAGAAATGCATCCTGGAGGTGGAAGTTTGGTTCTTGCTTGCTATCCATCAACATCTGGTAGATGTTGTGAAAATTTCAAGTATGAAAATCTATTGCAGCAACTAGAATTAATTCTTCTATATGTTAATTAATTTAACAGTCTATTGCTACGGAAAAAATGAATTAATCGCACTGCAATCTTCACAAATAAAAACTATGGAAAATAATAGCATTGGAAGCTGAGAAATATTCTAGCACGCACATGTAAAAATTGACACAATTATTTTTGGACAAATGTTCCCAGAAAAACCCAACTTGGGAAAACTGGTGTACCAGCTTATGGTTTTTATTATTGTGCAACAATGAAATAATCTGAGTACAATTTGGATGTGGAAAACTAACTTGTAGAGAAAATACTGACAAGAAATATCTTAAGGAAATTACCCCCACTCTGAGCAATCCCGACACTTGACTGCCTCTTAAAAGCTAGTTGTCCAAATAGGCCTCCGCATGCTCTGCATCACTCTAGAGAAGTGCGCCGCACGTGCTGCATGAATCAACTGCCAATCTAGTTGTCCTTCTTGCTACTAACTAGGAAAACACTTCTCTAGCACTCTGGAACTCCTTCATGGCCTCTGGAAATGAAAACATCTTCTTCCTTTAGCAAATCAAATTACCCTTTGAAGATTCTGTGCTTCCTCCTAGAGAAATTTCGGCGTCTCTGTAAAGTACTCATTGGATCTAGAAAAATCTTCCTTCGGCTTCACTATCCTTGCCTCTCTCTGTATTTTCTTCCTTTATGAAGCTTGAACTCTTCTAGAAATTGTTGGCTCTCTGGAAAATCAGACTCTCCAAGAAAATCGATCTCTGTGTGTATGTTCTCCATCTACCCATCAAATTCTTCTTATAATCGTCTCTTGGACCTCCAACAAGCAACATTAAATGTTAATCGATGGCTAAGATCATATCAGAGTCAATCTGCGTGATTTTATAGATGATTCACACCTTATCTCAATTAATACTGATTAATTAACTAGATTTCCTAAGTTTAGACTTAGGAAATATTAAAAAATAGGTTAGTAATCTAATTAAGACACTTCTAGGTGCAATTTCCAGAAAATATTTCTGGGTTATGGATAACTAAATCTAATGCTACAAAAAATAGCATTCCCTCTTAGTGAAGAAGGCGTTCTAGTGTTGCACCACTATTACAACACTTTGTCTTTGTATCACCCTTTATCATGCTATTGATGTCTCACCACTATGGATGACTGCTACTGGGGCACCAACCACTATGCAACTCTGATGTTGCATTTGTGCTATTGTTGACATTGCTATACTGCTACCAACTATGCATCTGCACTACAACTCCCTCTCATATATTGTTGCTGTAACTACAACTGAGAAGCATCCTAAATACTAAATCAACTGCGTTGTTGCTTTTTTCTCTTGAGACTTGACTACTACTAACCTCTGCACTTTCCACTAAAGAATATACATTGTGCTAACTCTGCATTGTGTCACTCTGCACTGCAACCAACAATGATTTGCACTCCTCACCACCTGACTACTACTAGTCTGCAACTGTCACTCCGGAACTGACTGTATCTACTAAAACTGATCCATGCTACTAATGAATACTATGGGCCATCGTAGAAAGGTAATGATCCATGAGGAGGACACCTAAATGGACCCTACCTAAACCCTTATAACTCTGGGACTATAACTCCATATCGCCCCACCTCTCTCTAAGAGGTATGGCTGCAAACATAGCGAAATATTCCTCCAGTCTGGAGGGAAACTTTTCTATCTTTGTGGACATTGTTGCATGGTCTTGCGTCTCCTGCTTGACCTTCTTCCTAATTGGACATTGGGTATTTCAATGGCCAAAATCGCCACACCTATATCACTTGACCTTAGATAGGTTCTTACTCTTCTTCTTTCCCCCTATCCTTGACTGGGACCCTTCGATGTTAGGGCCACATTCTCCTCTTCCTTCTCACCCTTCATGCCCTTATTGCTTCTACCACTGATGGTACTCTTCAACAGAGAATGCCTTAACTCTTCCTATTGTAAGTCATACCACATCCTGTCCCATCTAGGTAATGTGTCTCTACCCAATATACTTTGGACAAACATCTTCCAATCCTCTGAGACATTGTTCAGTGCCAATCGCACAAGATCTATTGGTTTAGGTGCCTCCCCAATGACTACAAGTTGATCTCGGACCTCCTCAATTCTAGTGAGGAAAGGATCTATGCCTTCACCCTTCTGCATCTTTATGTTTCTCAACTTCTCCTACAGGAATATCTTTCACTACTTGGAAGAACTCGGATATAGCTAGTTGAGAGCATCCCACATTTCCTTGACAATATTCTTTCCATATGCATGCAAGACTATATGGTCCCAAACTCCATCTAGGATCAATCACTTCGCCTTCACCATTTCCTTCCTATACTCCTTTAGTCGATCTGCATCTTGGGGTACTACTACCACATTGTCCACATAAGCTTTCAGGCTATGTTCATCCAATAGGAAGGACATCCTAGCATTCTAGATGACAAAGTTGGAGGCTCCCTCCAACCTATCCCGATCTCTAAGCCAAAATGTGGCCATCTCTAAATCTAGTCGAAAATCTCCCTCTTTCCCTCTGCTTGGTTGTTGAATCTGCTACTTACACTTCCTTCTGGAGTGAGAAAAATCTACTCACATCTGCTGCCAATCTGCAACTGAAAAATTCATATCTCTAAAACTCGAGATCCCCTGAGAGAAAATTTCCCTCTGTGTGTGCCTTTCTCTTCCACTAGGCGTTGATTTTTCTACTGAAAAAAACCTTTTTTATCCAAGTAAGGAATCTGGTTAATGAAAATATGAGCTACAACTACCTTTCTACCTACTGGAATCACTCGAACTAGTAAGATGAATTTTTGTGCTCACTTGCACTGAAAAATCGAACTTGCTCAAGCAACTCGCACTAACTTGTTGAGGCTATGCACTTCCCTTAGAATTTCGTGCTGCTTCTCCCTATGAACAACGAATTTCTACCTCCGCTTTTGACCTTCCTTGTTTGATCAATCACACTCTAATACCGTGTGAAAATTTCAAGCTTGAATTCTATTGTAGCAACTAGAATTAATTCTTCTAACTATTAATTAATTTAGCAGTTTATTGCTACGGAAACAACGAATTAATCGAACTGAAATCTTCACAAATAAATGTTGCATAAAATAATAACATTGGAAACTGAGAAATATTATAGCACACACACCCAAAATTGACACAATTATTTGTGGACAAATGTCCTCGGAAAAATCCAACTTGGGAAAACCGATGCAACAGTTGAGAGTTTTTATTATTATGCAGCGTTGAAATAATATAAGTACAATCTGGATACTGAAAACTAGCAATCTTGTAGAGAAAATACTAAAAATAAATATCTGAGGTAAATTACCCTCACTTTGAGCAATCCAAACACTTCACTGCCTCTAAAAAGCTAGTTGTCCAACTAGGCTTGTACAAGCTCTGCATCACTTTGTAGCTTCCTTCCACATGTGTTTCCTGAATCGACTTCCAGTCTATCCATCATTCCTACTGTTGACTGGGAAAACACTTCTCTGGCACTCTAGAACCCCTTCCTAGCCTCTGGAAATGAAAACATATTTTTCCTTCAGCAAATCAAACTTCCTTCTGAAGCTTTTTTGCTGCCTTTATGGAAACTCCTGGAGAAAATTCAAACTCTCTGCAAAATACTCACCAGATCTAGAAAAATATTCTTTTGGCTTCATTGGCTATGCACCTCTCTGTATATGCTCCTTTCTAAAGTTCAAACTCTTTGACGTGTTGGTTCTCTAGAAAATCGAACTCTCCAAGGAAATTGATCTATGTGTGTATGTTCTCCATCTATCCATTGACTTCTTCTTATAATATTTGGTTGGACCTCCGATGACCAATATTAAATCTCAATCGATGGCTAAGGGCATATTGGAGTCGATCCATGTGAGTTTATAGATGATTCAAACCTTATCTCAATTAATACTAATTAATTAACCATATTTCCTTTAGACTTAGGAAATATTAAAAAATAGGTTAATAATCTAATTAAGACACTTCTAGGTGGAATTTCCATAAATGACATCTACGTTATGGAAAAATCCTATGTTTTAGCCTCTCCATAAAGTTTCGATACTAAAATGCCTCTGATGCTACAAAAACTAACCCTCCCTCTTAGCGAAGAAGGTGTTCTAGTGTTGCACCACTTCTACAACACCCTATCTCTGTATCACCCTCTATCATGCTGATGATGTCTGGCCACTGTGACTAACTTCCACTTCCCACCAACCACTACGCAAATTTGATGTTGCATCTGTGCTACTGTTGACACTGCTATACTTCTGCCAACTCTATGTTTTCTCTACAACTCCCTCTCATCTATTGTTGCTGCAACTGAAACTACTGCAATTGAGAAGAATCCTAAATAATAAATCAATTATGTTTGTTGCATGTGTCTCGTAAGTCCTTACTTCTATTAGCATCTGCACTATCCACTGAAGAATCAATGTTGCTGCCAACACTGCACTGCGCCCCTCAACACCTAACTGATGCTAGTTTGCAACTGTCACTCTGGAATTGGCTACAAGTCTTGACATTGATCCATCCTAGTAATGAATACTATAAACCACCGTAGAAAGGTAATGATCCATGAGGAGGAGACCTTAATAGTCCCTTCCTAGACCTCTGCAATTTGGGACTATAACTCCATATTGCGCCACCTTTCTCATGGAGGTATGTCTACAAAGATAGTGAAATATTCATCTAGCCTAGAGGGAAACTTGTCTATCTCTGTGTACATGGCCACCTGGTCTTTCTTCTCCTGCTTTTCCTCCTTCTTGAGAGGACATTGAGTACTATAATGGCCAAACTCACCACACTTGAAGCACTTGACCTTAGATGGGTTCTTCTTCTTCTTCTTTTCCCCATGTCCTTGACTGGGACCCTTCGATGCTAGGACCACATTTCCCTCTTCCTTCTCACCCTTCATGCCCTTGCTGCTACCACTGATGAAACTCTTCAATAGAGCACACCTCAACTCTTCCTATTGTAAGTCGAACCACATCCTGTCCCATCTAGGCAATGTATCTTTGCCCAAGATACTTTGTAAAAACACCTTCCACTTCTCTTAGACACTGTTCAATGCCAACCATACAGGCTTTGTTGGTTGTGGTTCCTCCCCAACGATTGTAAGATGATCTCGGACCTCCTGAATTCTGGTGAGGAAGGGATATATGCCTTCACCCTTATGCATCCTGATGATTCTTAGCTTCTCCTATAGGAACATCTTCCGCTATTTGGAAGAAATTTGATATAGCTAGTTGAGAGCATCCCACATTTTCTTGGTAGAGTTATTACCAGCTACATGTGAGACTATATGATCCCGGACTCCATCCAAGATAAATTTCTTTTCCTTCGTCATTTGCTTCCTGTAATCATTCAGTTTATTTGCATCTTGGGGTATTGCTACCACAATGTCCATGTAGTCTTTCACGCCATGTTCATCCAATAGGAAGGACATCCTAGCCTTCTATATGACAAAGTTGGAGGCTCCCTCCAACTTATCCTAATCTTTAAGCCCAATTGTGGAAATCTATAAATCTAGTCTAAAATATTCCTCTTTCCCTCTGATCGGCTGTTGAATCTGCTACTCACACTTCCTTCTGGAGTGAGAAAAATATGCTCACAACTCCTACCAATCTGTGACTAAAAATATCATATCTCTAAAACTCAAGATCCTCCCCGCCGAGAGAAATTTTCCCTCTATGTGTGCCTTTCTCTTCCACTCGACATTGATTTTGTTGTTGCAAAACCTTTCAAAGTCCAAGAAAGGAATTTGATCAGTGAAAATTTGAGCTACAACTGCCCTTCTGCCTGTTCGAATCACTCGAACTGGAAAGCCAAATTTTTCTGCCCACTTGCATTGAAAAATAGAACTTGCTTAAGCAACTCGCACTGTTTGGCTGAGGCTCTGTGTTGCCCTTAGAAATACGTCATGCTGATCCCTCTGAACAATGAATTTTTTCCTCAGCTTCTGAGCATCTCCATCTGATCAATCACGCTTTGATATCACGTGAAAATCTCAAGTTTGAAATTCTAGGGTAGCAACTGGAATTAATTCTTCTAGCTGTTAATTAATTTAGCAGTTTATTGCTACGGCAACAACGAATTAATCACACTGCAATATTCACAAATAAAAACTATGGAAAATAATAGCACTGGAAACTGATAAATATTATAGCGCACACACACAAAAATTGACACAATTATTTTTGGACAAATGTTCCCGGAAAAACCCAGCTTGGGAAAATCGATGCAACAACAGAGGTTTTTTATTATTATGCAATAGTGAAATAATCCGAGTACAATTTGGATGCCAAAAAATGGTGATATTGCAGAGAAAATACAGAAAAGATGTACTTGAGGGAAATTACCCTCACTTCGAGCAATCCCGACACTTGACTACCTCTAAAAAGCTAGCCATCCAACTAGGCATGCACAGGCTTTGCATCACCCTAGAGATGCCTACCACACATGCTACCTGAATTGACTGCCAATCTAGCCTTTGTGCTTGCTGTTGACTGGGAAAATGCTTCTTCACCACTCTAGAACCCCTTCCCATCCTCTAGAAATTAAAACATCTTCTTCCTTCAACAATTCAAACTGCCCTCTGAAGATTTTGCACTGCCTCTGAAAAACCTCCTAGAGAAATTTTGGCCTCTCTACAAAGTACTCATCAGGTCTGGAAAAATATTCCTCTGGCTTCACTATCCCTGCCCCTCTTTGAATTTGCTTCCTTTATGAAGTTCGAACTCTTTAGGAAATTGCTAACTCTCTAGAAGATAAAACTCTCCAAGGAAATCAATCTCTATGTGTATGTTCTCCATCTACCCATCGACTTCTTCTTATAATCTTTTTTTAGACCTCCAATTGCCAAGATTAAATATTAATCGATGACTAAGATCGTATCAGAGTTGATCCATGTGAGTTTCTAGATGATTCATGCCTTATCTCAATTAATACTGATTAATTAACCAGATTTCTTAAGTTTAGACTTAGGAAATATTAAAAAATTGGTTAATAATATAATTAAGACTCTTCTAGGTGGAATTTCCATAAACAATTTCTACGTTATGGAGAAATCATGTTTTAGCCTCTCTACACAGTTTCAAGACTAGAACACCTCTGATGCTACAAAAACTAACAAGTGGTGGAAAATTTTGGATCATTTTTGTATAGTTGCGGCCATCCAAAAGTCTCATGCCCACAAGAGTTGAGAACAATGGTGAGTGCCACAACTGAGGGTCGACTAAAGAAATCTACAACGTTATTGGTGCTACCCTTCTTGTATTTAATGTTCAAATGGAATTGTTGCAGGTATGTTGACCATTTATAATAGCACTCATTTTGCAACTTCCCCTGTGTCTGTATTAACTGAAGAGGTTAGTGCTATGTGTGAATGATCGTCTCCTTCCCCAAAATGTAATGTTTCCATTGTCAGTAAGCTTACACAATGGATTACATATCCTTATCATAGGTAGGGTAATTCCGAATAGTATCTGAGAGTGTCTCACTATGAAAGGCCACCGAATGACCTTGTTGGGTGAGAACCGCACTAATAACATAGTTAGAGGCATCTGTCTCAATTTCAAATGGTTGTTACAGGTCTGGCAATGTGACTAATGGTGCAGAGAAAATATGATGATTCAACTCAACAAGTTCCTTATGTTGTGCCTCATACCAAAAACACTTTAATTTCCTTTGGCTCTTGGTAACTTGAATTAAAGGCCAAGTGATATGAGAGAATACCAACACAAACCTTCAATAGAAATTGGCAAAGGACCAAAAAGTTATGAAGCACAATGAGAGTTGTTGGGGCTGGCCAATCCTGAATGACTTATATATTAGTTGGATCTACATGCATTCCTTTCTTGTCAATTGTGTAGCCTAGATATTGGACCTAGTTCATGCCAAAGTATCATTTCTCCAAATTGACACATAGTTTGTGTTGTCGCAGGGTTTGACGAACCTATTGAATATGTTGTAAGTGCCCTGTCGTACTCTTGTTGCAAGTGCTTTGCCCAAATCTTGTTGCAAGTGCTCTGCTCAACTCTTGTTGATATGTTGGTTTAGATGATGCAGGAGACGCAAATCATTAGAGAAAAGTTGCAGCATTGGATCTTGGGGTAAGAGCATATCGTTATACAAGTTTGTATATTGGGCATGCAGGTATGTTGGTTAATGGTTGATATGTGCATTATGGTTATATACATCCCTGTCATTCTAGTGTTGTTTTGTTTACATGAATGATAGATGTTAGCTAATCAGTGTGGTCATATACACATGCGTTAGATAGTTATGAATGGTATTACTTTTCATATGCCTTGCAGTTGTACACATGATGGTTATGATCATTGCATTTAATATCTTTATGTTATAGGTACCGTGCTAATTTGGATTTCCCTATGCAGATGGTCAGGGTTATGACATATCTTTATGTTATAGGTACCGTGCTAATTTGGATTTCCCTATGCAGATGGTCAGGGTTATGACATTCACGTATGAGTTGATATATTGTGATATTATGTTATACTAATATGGACTGATTTGTGTAGATGTGACAGTCTCCCCTTAGATACATTAAGATATGAGTTTGATTATGTCATCTATTTCGTTTATCTAACATGGTATGGTTACAAATTTTTTGAATGTTTTATTAATTGCATGTTATGTGTATGTACCTATAAGATTGCATGAAGGAATGATCTTAGTTTAAGATGGTTGTACTAACACAATACGCGCTGAGACAATTGATATGCACTTGCATGCAACTAGGTGCTAATTGTAGTACTATTATTAATGACTGTGATTTGACTATTGAATATGACATTGTTTATTTAAAATTAATAGACATGATGCCTTCATCTTTGGACCATGTGGCTAACATGCATGAAAAATTGTAGGGAAACATGCTTGGTATTAACATGACAAGGTAACAGTTGATTTGTTTATATAACTAACATTTGGGGAATGTGATAGTGCATGGTAAGACTCAATTGCATCAAGGAAAAGATAAAAGAAAAGAATTGGGTGAGAATTCCTTTGGTTATGTTTGGAAACTACCATTCCAAATGAATGAGTACTTTGTATGCATACAAGAAGTCTTCTTAACCTTTATTTTTGAGACATTATATGGATATGTGATATATTCATGAACATGTGTTTGATAGGTATAATAGTTGGTTTCTAGTTATAGTTGGATTCATTAAGGGAATTGGAATTCCTTGAGAGATGGAATATATGTGTTTATTTACAAGGAAATGTGTTTGGGACAAAAAGGTAAGGTAACTATATATTGTTATGATTATTTATACATTGACAATTATATGTTTATGGAAGTATGATGCAAGGGATTGCATGGCAAAAGAGACTATCATGAAATCTCGAAGAAGGCTTGGGTTAAGATTTCCCTTTGAAGCGTTGGGAACCATGGGGTTGATTCATGGTGTTTGTTGCTAGTTTTGTGTTTTTGGTGCTTTGTGATTTGTTTGCGCTTGATTTTCGGTTTTGTTTATGATGGGTGCATGGACATGCCACTTTAGTTGTGGTGTCATATTATTATTGGCTTCCATGGTTTTCTCTTATTTTCTTCTTGTTCTTTCCTTTTATGATTGAGATAGCCTTGGGAATTGGTTTGGGAAAGAGGAAGTTAAGGAGCTCGGGGGGAATTGAATGAAACCCAATAGGTAATGTGAAGACTTGGATGAAGCTTGATGCATGTATAAGGGCATATGAAGGTAAGAATATGAAAATCAGTTAGGCTGGTTGGGTTCATTGGGACAAATTGACAGCGGCAGGATAGTAATGAGAAAGGTAACAAGAAAGGTAAACAAAATGTATTTGAGGCATCAAATTCCTTTCCTATTGCGTTGCGTGTAGTGTGTGTGCATGTTGCATATGTGGTGTTGGGTAAAAATGGTGTTATGTACATGTTGTATATGCAATGTTATGTACATATGGTGTTATGTACATGTTGTGTATGCGATGTTGTGTACATGTGGTGCGGTGTACATGCTGTATATATGGTGTTGAGTACATGTTGTACATGCAGTTTTGTGTATGTTTTGTTCTATGTACATATTGTACATGAAACGTTGTGTGTGTGCAGTGTCGTGTACATGTTATACATGTGGTGTTGTTTACACGTTGTGCATGGCTTGTTGTGTACATGTGGTGTTGTGTACACATTGTGCAGGTGGTGTTGTGTACATGTGATGTTGTATACACATTATGAAAATGGTGTTATGTACATGTGGCGTTGTGTACACATTGTACAGGCGGTGTTATGTACATCTGGTGTTGTGTACACATTGTGCAGGTGGTGCTATTTACGTGTGGTACTGTGTGCATTCCGTACATGTTTTGTTGTGTACATGGGGTACTATGTTATGTGCATTATGTACTCATTGTATCATGACATGTATTCGTTGTGTTGTACTCTATGTACGTATGCGTATTATGCTGTACACTGGGTGTAGGTGTATGTGTTGTACACCGGGTGTAGGTGTATGTATTGTGTTGTGTTTTACACTAGGTGTAGGTGTATGTATTGTGTTGTGTTGTACATGAGGTGTAGGTTTATGTGTTGTAGGCTAGGTGTAGGTGTATGTGTTGTGTTGCATGTTGGGTGTAGGTGCATTTATTATGTGGTGTTGTACGTCATGTGTGGGTCTATGCATGTGATGTACATTGTGTATGTGTAAGTAATTAAAGAGAGGAGAAGAAATTGGATGCTTTCCCCAGTGTGGCGATTGATTCAATGTGTGTATGATCCAGGATGGATCTTGATTGAGTCTAGTCATATTGGCTATGTAATGTTTTGAGTCCAGGATGGTCATGGATAACAACAAATCCTCCGAATGCACCGAATTTCACAGTTCTCATATGTAGTTGAACCTAGGCTCATTGTGTAGATATCGTCGCTCTGAATCTAACACAACTTAAATGATTGAAATTCAACTTCGTACGAAGAAGTTATGCAAAGTCAAAGTTCAGGTCACGCTGGGAAAAAAATCAAATTCAACTGGTCAAAATCAATACTCATATGCTAATGAGACCAACACCAAGTAGAAGAGCTCATCGCACTAATTATGATGGTATATTCGGTTTCCAAAATGGCTTCCGTATGAAGGATAAAATCCACTCTGAAGTTTTGTTCCAATAAGCAAACAATGGGACAAAGCAAGCCAAGTGGCATTCTCTTAGCAAGACACATGGAAGTCAAACAATAGGACACGTGGTAGGGTCAACACACATGGCAGTCAAAGTCAAAGCAGTGCAGGTCAACTGTTAAGTTGTGGGTCGAACCCACAACCCAATCCAACATCACAAAACTATACCAACACTCCACAAAATTATATTTATTAACATTGGCGCAAATGGTTATATTTAAAGTCATGTTTATCGCTATGTGGGGGGGGGGGGGGGGGGGGGGGGGGGGGGGTGTGTGTGGTTGGCGGAGCCCACCATATCCGGCGGCCTCCCAAACCTCGGTCATGTATTGGCGCTGCAAACAATATAACTTAACCTCCACATATCATGCGGCGGGGCATCTATCATATTTAACCAAAACTCCAAAGTTAGTGCGAGGTTATATTTGTTATAACGATGGTCGTAACTATATGCCACACTGTCGCGGGGATGTTAAATATTCACCCACACTATTGGTTATAAACCATGCCAACTATGTGATAACAAAATTTATGTTTCAGATGGTGTGGAGTGGTTACAACTAATGCCACGAGGAAATAACCATTGGAATGTTCAAATGCCACAAGGTCGACTGCTACAACATATGCCACGCGGGAGTGGAGTGTCTTCCTGTTTAATGTTGTTGAAACCATATGTTATATATATCATATTACCGTCGGGATTTATATGTGTTGTTACAACCATGTTATACCATATGTGGAATATGGCTGCGCCATATCAAATCGATACACCATGTATTATTATATAGTTGCAACAGTACACTATATTTTGCAAAAGAAACCCCGGGAGGTCTGTGGGTTTGACCCCGAGACCTACTTGTGGCCTTATAAAAAGAATTGCCAATGTACTAGAGCACAGAAAGTTGAAAGTTGGGGTCTTCGAACTTATGTTATGTGTGCCTGTAATATTCCTTTAGAGGCATAACTTAGCCAATATTGGGCCTTTTCGAAAACTGTGAGTTACATTGGGAAGCTGAAGTGGAGGCCTGTCTTCTAACGATAGCCATTGATGCCTGTGAGCACATTCCAAAATGGTGAAGTTGGTGTAAGAGATTTTTTTGAAGCTGGCATATTGTTTTTTGATCTCGAGTTGAGTACGAGGACTATTGCTGCTTAGTCCTCCTTGTATTGCCACAATCACTACTTTGTAGAATTGAGTCAGTTCAAGGGTGAGAGTTCTTTGTAGGAGGACGTTTCTTGAAGGGAAACATTTCCACTCCATCGTCATCTTGACTCTAAAGAGACAAATATTATAGATGTACTCACTTTGCAACAAGATCAATAAAGCGGCCTAGCCTTTTGAGTAGGATCTTGAGATGTAGCCTAGTAGGGGTGAACTTCATCATCAATTGGTTGTGTTTCTTGCTTTATGTCATTTTTATGCTTTGAATATTTTTCATATTTAAGTTCATTAAAATTCGATTATTCATATGTGAATCAATTATGAACTAAAGACATAATTTTAAAAGCTTGCAAAGTATCAGAGGAAGATCACACATCTTCAGATCATTTTTGGTATCAGAGTAGGTTCTGACCAGATAGAAAGGATGGGAAAAAGCACAAAGAAAATCCAGATGCAAGAATTGGAAGAATCCAATCAACAATATGAACAAGAGAATGTTGCATTGCGATGCATGGTGAAAGCATTGTAGGAAGACAAACAAAGATTGCAAGCGAGGATCGAAGCCATGCAAAGAAATCGATAGAGGGGTAGTCTCTCAGATCGAATTCCATCTATTATTGGAGGCAATGAAGTATATCCACTTTATCAGTCGAATGAAGAAATCTCATATCCATCTACTTCTCCAAAATCACAATCAGTGGAAGAAGTGATTGGTACTTTTTCCTCACCCTCTGAGGAACTTTCTTATGTACCAACATCTTAAGAACATGATTTAGAAATCGATAAGGAAGAGGCTTCAAACAATCATGAGATTGGAGCTTTCGAGAAACATACCAAAGTAATTGGTATGAAGTTGATTAAAAGAATGGGATATCTACAAGGTAAAGGCCTCAAAAAGCGTGGCCAAGGTAGACTCCAACCAATATTTGTTCAGGAAAGACCCCAATATGAAGGAATGGGATTTGACCAGTCAACATGTGACTATTGTCGAAAGAAAGGTCACATAGCAAATCAATGTTAGTCATTACATCTTGAACAAATGCTAAAAAAGCTATAGGATCCTAAAGGTAAGAAGACGATTCATTCTACTAGTGATTTAGAAGGTGAGTCTTTCAATCAAAATTTTATTATGAAGATTGTTAAAAAGACTTATCCATGTACATTATGTGGAAGTAGTGTAGTCGAATGCTAGAAGCAGAAGGTTTATAGTAAGAAGGTGCATGCTACAAGGAATAGTCTGCGGGAAGATAATGCAACACTGAAGGTAAAGAAAATTCTGGTAAATACTTTGATATAGTCAGAGAAGGACTCAGCACTGTCAAAATAGAGCTCAGAGAAATCGAGCAAGAAGACAATCATTGCAGACTCATGAGCGAGATTTTGTACACAATTTAAGCTTAAAGGACATTCAAATATCACATGTCCAATGCTACCACATGAATCGATGACAGCACAATCAGGACAAGGCGAAGCAATGAGAACTAGCAAGGAAGAATGAAAGTCTCCAAAAAATTCGTTTACTAGGAACTTGGCAGATTTCATGCCTTATGTGTAAATTGTCAATTGTGTGTCTATGATTTGTTATCACATCAATAATTCTAGTTGAATCTGTAAATAGGGTCAATATTGTTTATGTACTGATGAATGATGTAATAAATTCCTTATTGTAGTAAAATTTTGAAGGACCAAAAGTATTTTAGTTCGAAGGAATGATCCAGGATGGATCTTGATTGAGTCTATTCATATTGGCTATGTAATGTTTTGAGACCAAGATGGTCATTGATAGCAACAGATCCTCCAAATGATCCAAACATTACAATTCTCATATTTAGTTGAACCCAGGTTCATTACGTAGATATTGTCCCTTTGAATCTCACGCAACTTGAATGACTGAAATCTGACTTCATACGAAGAACTTATGCAAAGTCAAAGTTCAAGTCAAGTTGGGTAAAAAGTCAAAGTCAATTGGTCAATATCAATAGTCTCAGATGCTAACGAGACCAATGTCAAGTCGAAGAGCTCGTTGTGTGGATTATGATGGTATATTTGGTTTCCTAAATGGCCTCCGTATAAGGGAGAAAATGCACTCTGAAGTTTTCTTCCAACAGGCAAAAAAGGGGCTAGAGCAGGCCAAGTGGCAGTCTCTCAGTAGAACACGTGGTAGTCAAACAACAAGACAGGTGGCAGGGTCAACAAACATGGCAATCAAAGTCAAAGAAACGCAGGTCAATTGTCAAGTTGTGGGTTGAACCCACGACCTCCAATCCAACATCACAAAACTATACCAACACGCCACAACATTATCTTTATTAACATTGGCGCAAATGGTTATATTTGAAGTCATGTTTATGACTATGGTGGGGGAGGGGTTGGTGGAGCCTACCATATCTGGCAACCCGCCAAACCCCGGTCATGTATCGATGTTGCAAACAACATAACAAAACTTCCAATATCACATGGCGGGGCATCTATCATATTTAACCAAAAATTCAAAGTTAGCACGAGGTTATATTTGTTATAACGATAGTCATAACTATATGCCACACTGCCGCGGGGATGTTAAATATCCACCCAGACTATTGGTTATAAATCATGCCAACTATGTGATAACACAGTTTATGTTTCAGATGGCATGGGGTGGTTACAACAAATGCCACAAGGACATAACCACTGGAATGTCCAAACGCCACAGGGTCGACTCTTACAACATATGTTGCGCGAGAGTGGAGTATATGTCGGTTTAATGTTGTTGAAACCATATGTTATATATATCATATTACCGTCGAGATTTATATGTGTTGTTAGAACCATGTTATAACATATGTGAAATATAGTTTCTCCATATCAAATCGATATACGATCTATTATTATATAGTTGCAATGGTACACTATATTTTGCAAAAGCAATCCTGGGAGGTGACTCCACGGGTTTGACCTTCAGACCTACATGTGGCCTTATAAAAAGAATTTCCAATGCACTAGAGCGTACAAAGTTCAAAGGCGGAGCCTTCAAACTTATGTTATATGTGCCTGTAATATGCCTTTGGAGGCATAACTTGGCCAATATTGGGCCTTTTCGAAAACTGTAAGTTGCATTGGGAATCTAAGGCAAATGCCTAGCTTCTGACAGTAGCCATTAGTGTATGTGAGCAAATTCTAGAATGGTGAAGTTGATGTAAGAGAATTTTTTAAGTCGACATATTTCTTTTTGATCTTAAGTTGAGTATGAGGATCGTTGCTTCTTAGTCCTCCTTGTATTAGTGCAATCACCACTTTGTAGAATTGAGTTAGTTCAAGGGTGAGAATTCTCTGTAGGAGGATGTTTCGTGAAGGGAAACATTGCCACTCCATCGTCATCTTGACTCTAAAGAAACAAAGATTATTGATGTACTCACTTTGCAGCGAGATCAATAAAGTGGCCTAGTCTTTTGAGCAAGGCCCAGAGATGTAGCCCAGGAGGGGTGAACTTCATCATCAATTGGTTGTGTATCTTGCTTTATGTCATTTTGTGCTTTGAATATTTTTCATATTTAAGTCCATTAAAATTTGATTATTCATATGTGAACAAATTATTAACTAAAGACATAATTTTAAAATATTGCAAAGTGTCAGAGGATGATCACACATTTTCATATCAATGTGTGGAAAGGACAAAGAACGAAGGTAGAAGCAAAGAACTGATTGAAGGATAAGTATCGGTACTCATGTATTTTAGTTTTAATTATGCATGTTATCTATGGATCTGATTTATGATGTTTGCATGTGATCTATGATTTTGATTTATGATGGTTTCGTTTTGAGCTAATCGAATGTGATATGCTTATACATGATGATTTGATCAAAGATATAATTTGATTTATTGTGACATGAAGTAAATAGAATTCCAATGTACTTTATGATGGGCTACCAATGAGGTATGATTTTAATTTATTTCAATTCATTTTAATATATTGGCAACTGTGTGCTTGGTACAAAGAATCATGGGAAATGCTTGGTTTGGGTGGTTGAAACTAACTGCAAGAATTAGAAACAACATCAAAAGGAATTGAAACAGACAACAATATACTAGTAAAGCACTTTAGGAGCAAGACCATTGTGGGACACTAGTACCCAATAGTTTCCATTGATTTCCATGAGCATGATATGACCGGTATGATGGTTTTGATGCAGGGATATGCCTTGGTTTTTGGACCTTTTGATGCGAGGAAACCTTGCCAAGGTATGGATCGCTTGGGATGGGGATGCTAACAGAACTTGGAAGGTGTGTGACTGGATGGAAGTGGGTGATTGGATTTCTCGAGGGAATGTGTAGTAGAGAAGGGAAGGTTGGGGACTGAATTTTTTTTGGTCATCCACATTTCCATATGGAATCATAAGCACATTGGGAGTGTGCCCTAGAACAATGAGTCGGTATATGTTCACTGGGAGACAAGTAGCACAGGATTGTAGCATTGAACATTGGATGTAGGTTGACCTTGGCATTGGATTCTGGAGTTCCTGGGAAGGAGGTGAATCTCAATACTACTTTGAGGGTGGAGGTGTGAGCCTACAGATTCCCTTGTTGATTGATATGGGCATTGTATCCTTTCATTTTTGTATTAGAGAAAATTTTCATATGTATATGTGTATATTATTGTAAATATCATAATGAGTTGTGTTATAAAGCTCCAATAAACAACATCTTGGTCAAAGTTTTCAACAATATGTCATTTTAAATACTGCAACAAGCTAGTTTTTAAAGCACCATGGGCAGTATGTTTTGTTTTTAGTGGTTTGTGGGTCATAAGTGTCATAGAACATTGAGGATGATGTTCCCCCAAGGGCGAGGGTTCTGTAACAGCCCTAGTTATGTAATAAAGTTAATAAAAGGAAAAATAAGACCAAGGTCATGGGACACATATTCCAAGTTGAATTGTGGGAAAAAACATCCTAGTGGGTGTCACTTTCAGTTTATTTATGGCTAAGGAAATTGGAAAAGGCATTGGAAAAAGAGGCATTAATTGGCATTTTATTTATGAAAATAATGGAAAATTGGAGAAAAGGAAGATGAAAGGTGACGAATTTTCATGAGAGGAAAATTGAAGAAAAAATAGAGGAAAATAAAGAAAATAGAGGCCTTAATATTAAAAAGGCTTCTAAGGACCAGTTCATGCCTTTTGTCAGTGTGTGAGACTTTTTTTAGTTGAGCCTTTTATCTGTTTTTGGGGGGAGCTCTATTCTATTCACTCTCTCTCTCATACTCTTGCACACTTAGAGTTTTCTTGGAGCACATTGGAATATATTGGATTTGGAGAAAGAAGGCAAAGGAAAAGAAAGAAAGTGTAAGGGAACAATGGGATCATCAACTACAACTAGATTGATTTGTAGGTATTGAGTTGCATGTATGATTTCCTTGTTAGTTTTGGCATGCATGGTATATGCATGTGGTTATTTGATTATGATCTATCATTGGCATGGAGGATTGCCTCGATTGACAATGGTTTTTCTAGCCTTGCCATTTCCTGGATAGCCATGGTGTTGTGGGATTCCCACCTAACTGTTTTCGATTGGTGGTCATGTTCCTTATGGTTGTGGGTTGAATAATTAGTTCCTAGAGCCTTGGCTAGACAAATGCTCTGAAAGCCTTGAAACAATTTGGGTTGAGTTACTAGTCCTAGAAGCCTTGGTTGGAAAAATGCTATGGAGCCCTTGGTGGGTTGAGTTACTATTCCTGGAGCCTTGGTGTGAAAAACACTTTGGAGAAGTACTGCGACAACTATGGGTTGAGTTACTAGTCCCGGAGCCGGGTTGGAATAAACACTTTGGAGCCCTAGACAACTTTGGTAGTGACCGATATGGTGATGGTTAGTGATTTACGACCATGAGGGGGAATCACTACTTAAGGGTTGATTTGTTTTGGCCTTTAGAAGCCCTGGTTTGGTCTTGGTTGGTTTATTCCATGAGATCCCACATTCATGCTTGGAATATGACGTAAGGGTGATTGGTTGAAAGAGAGATATGGTTCAGCCCAATTTATGACTGAGTGGTACATGGAAGTCCCTGACTTAGTTGGTTTTGAATATGTTAATAAGAGCTCTCTTTTCCTCTTGTAAATCATGAGTATTTATTCTTGTTATTATGTGACTTTGGTGGTTGTTCTATCATTGTTATTGTTTTGGGTATATGTTGGTTATAAGTATGGTTTCATGAAAAAATTTAGTTATGGCTCTTATCATGTTTTGATTAGCAAATTAATGGTTAATGAATTCATGACCTAATAGATGATATTGTAGCTATTCTGAGAGGGCATCAGACCTTCCTGGCGATTCCCAGATAAGTATGCGACCCCTATGTTCAAATATGTAAATATGACCTATAGATTACATGTTCACGATGTGTTTGACAAAATAACTATTACAAAATGAGAGATTAGTGACTATGAAACTAAAAAAGTTAGTCACCATAATTATTTCAAGTACATTACTAATAAATCTTAGCAATTTTAAGTGACCCAACTAAAACCGACTAACTTAAATGACTAATTTAGTATAGGGATAATGTATACGACTAGATAAGAAGTGACCCAACTAAAAGCGACTAACTTAAATGACTAATTTAGTCCAAGACTAAAATACATGACTAGATAATAAGTGACAAATTAAAAAATGATAGAGAATTATAATTTATAACTAACCTTGGCTCACCTCTTTTATATTTTGAATGTTTATTGACATAGAATATTGGACAAATCCAAGGACTTTTTCTAGGTTCAATTAGTTTTATATCAAGTAATTCTGCAATTTCATTTTTACATATTTCTAGCTTTGCAGGTGACTAAGGCACAATTGATCTGAACTTATACAAGAAAGCAAAGAAATATAGATATAAACATAAAATCAGAGAGGTAGAATAAAAAAACTTAATTTCATTAATATCAAAGAAATTGGAATATGCTTACATACAAAATGGAAATAAACTAGCTCGGGTGATAGTAGCTTATCTCTGAGAAGAGATGTGGCAGATACAGGCCTCTGAACTATCTTACAATGAGGCTCAAGGGAATTTGTATTATTGAACAACAAGATAAAACCATAAACAATAAAAACCCTAACCCCAAGAGATGAAACGCCAAGAGTTTGTGGGCCTCGATGGGGTTAGTTGTGAAGCCAACTTCCCGGGGTCGTCACTTTGTCATATTATCTTTGTTTGACATGTATGATACCTCGTTGGAAATATCTCTTTGAGTACTATAGGATTTTCCACAGGCCCCATACGACAAAGGGCCTATTGTGGACCTAAAAAAACGTTGTTTATGGGGTCAAAACAACTCTGGAAGTTTAGGACCCGAAAAACTGCTAAAAATAGTAAATGCTGACATAATAAAGGAAACAAATGAAACCAAATAGAGTTCTATGTGGAATAGGTGGGTGGCCACCAATATCCACCTGAATTAGTCCTCTCCCCTTCGGAAGCAATGGTCGCCATTGCATGAAGAGCCTCCATGAGGTGAGGAAATTTCTGTTGAACTTGGTGTCTGGTAAACCACTTTCCCTGGTGAAAGAGTTGGCCTTCTTTGAAAAATCGATATAGCTGGATCTTCTATTGGTGATTTTTTTTTTAATCTGTGTGTCCATGATCCTGCTAGTTGTGGCTTGCTCAATGCAGCTTGGGTTGATCTCTATTGGTGTCAGCCACTCTGCGATGTCAGATGTATCCAACAATGGAGTAAAGTGTGGTTGCAACTGGTCCACATTGAATATTGGGTGTAGACCAAGGAATGGTGGAATGTTGAGCTCGAAGGAATTTTCCCCTACAACCTTGGTGATGGTGTATGACCCATATCAAAACGGGCAAATCTTACAGTGGGGCCCAACGTAGCACTCCTTCTGCATATGTAACCAAACTTTGTTGCCCACCTAGAACTTATGTGGCACTCGATGTTGATCATGACGCTGCTTGTACCTAGCATTGGCTCTGTCCAATATGTCATGGACCTACTAGTAGATGTGCTAAATGTTCTCAATGAAGATGTTAGCCTGGTCAACTTTGGACTAGACATGGGCCTAATATGCTTGAGTAGTTGCAAATGGTACATCCACATCAATGGGACATAGCGGTTGGAATCCCAACCCCACCTGAAAAGGGTTGTGGCTAGTGGAGCTATGGAGAGCTCTGTTATAGTTATGCTGGACATAGGGGAGGCTTTCATCCCATGTGTGTGTATGCTTCGAGTTATACATGCGTAAAATGTACACGATCATCTTGTTGATGATCTCCTATTTGGTCATCAGTTTGGGGATGGAAGGTCATGGAATTAGTGAGCTTGGTATTTAGCATCGACCAAAGGCTTCATCAAAATGTACCCACACTCGTTCAAAGAAGATCTTAGTAATGGCTTCTGTTGTGATACTCTTCTTGAAGGCCACCAAAATGGTCATCTTAGAGAATATATCGAAGACCACAAACACACAGTCATTGCCATGCTTGGTAGAAGGAAGGCCTGAAATGTAATCTATGGAGATGGATTCCCAAGGCTGACCAACAATGGGAAAAGGAGTATGTAGGCCTTGCTTCTTGTTTTTTGGTTTGGCAATGGTGTAGGCAGTGCAAGATATGATGTGCTTCCAAACATCCTTTTGAAGGTTTGGACAATAAAAATGCTTCTGCAACGCTGCCATTGTTTTCACTACTTTGAAGTGTCCATTGATATGACTATAGTGCGCTTCCCAAATCATCTTGGCACACTCACTTGTAGGAACACATATGATAGGTCCCTATAATACTAGTGATTACCCCATTACTATTGTAGTTGTATCCCTTATTAATATCATTGTGCCCTTATTGTCCCCATATTTTTGTTACTGTGCCCCATAGAATCCCTCTATTGTTATTTTTGTGGCTTTATATTATTATTGTTAGGTCGGCTGGGTTATATTGTGACTCCTTAGACTCCTATATATAGAAAGGAGGTTTTGTCATTTGGATCATCCAAGAATTGCTAATTTATGTAATGTAAAGGAGGTTGCCCCCTCGAAGAGGCTGAATTCTAAGGCGTTCATCTATCTTTTCTATCTTTTTCTTGAGATGGTTGCATAACAACATAGGTGTCCCATGTGGCATAATAGTGCACCTTGGAGGTGAAAATATGGAACTTTCTTGCCTTCCAAGAGCATTTGGTAAGTGTTGCCGAATTTTGGATCGCTCTTGTAAAGGTATGGCCACCCCAAAGTCTCATGTCCACAAGAGTCGAGCATAGTGGTCATCACCATGATGAGTGGTTGGATGAGACAATCTGCAACATTATTCATGATTCTCTTCTTGTACTTGATGTTTAAATGGAACTATTGCAGATATGTGGACCATTTCTGATGCCAACCATTCTGCAACTTCCCTTTTGTCTGTAAGAACTGCAGGGGTCGGTGGTTTGTGTGGATGGTCGTTTCCTTCCCCAAAATGTAATGCTTCCATTTTCGACAGGACTTTATCTGAAAATGTCTCATTGTGATATGCTATCGGGTGCCCCTGCTAGGTAAGAACTACACCAGTAGCATAGTCGGAGGCATCTGTCTTTATTTCAAATGGTTGTTGTAGGTCTGGTAATGTGAGAATTGGTGTAGAGCAGAGGTGATGCTTCAACTCTACGAATGCTTTCTATTGGGATTCAAACCAAAATAGCTTTGCTTTCACTCCACCCTTAGTGACTTGACTCAAAGGCCAAGTGATATGAGTGAATCCCAACACGAACCTGCGATAGAAATTGGTAAGGCCCATAACACTAGGAAGCTCTGTTAGAGTAGTTGGAACTGGCCAATCTCGAATAACTTGTATCGTGGCTGGGTCTACATGCACACCCTGCTCATTAATGATGTACTCCACATATTGAACTTCATTCATACCAAAAGTGTATTTCTCCAAATTGGCACACAATTTGTGTTCTATGTAGTGTTTTCTTCCAAGATTATCGCATCCATAATTATTTAAATATGTTTCGAACCATCCACTGTGGCTCATCATCAGGATAGATCAAAAAATATATAAGCTAGATATCAACGGGATGAATAAATAAAGGTGTGAGAGAGTGATGGAAAGAGAATGATGGTAGCTGACATGTTTTAGGCCAGATTAATTAATA
>APFE031748120.1:33747-56123 GCA_000404065.3 Pinus taeda
ATATCTAAGATTTTATGGATAATTTAATTAAATTCAAAATTAAAGAGTGGAATAATTAAAAATTAGAATTAGGGTTGTGATTAATTAAGAGAGGTGTAGAGACATAAGAAAGGTTCGAGATAAAGGTAATTTAGGAGGTTAAGGTTAATTTAGGAGGCTAAGGTTGGAATCCAGTTGTCACTTATTTTCCATCCTTCATCATGATTGAGGTTGTTTGGGTGTTTGCCTATTTCTATGGCTTCTCTAAATTTTCTATGGTGATAATGATCGATTTTGGCCACTACACTTGAGTTTTCAATATAGACATGATGAATATTTTTATTGGAATGTTCATCTAGAGTTGAGGTTTTTGAGTGGTTGTGTTTAATGTCAATTTTATGTTCTTGAATCCTAGTTAGGATAGACCAACTGGTTTCCCCTATGTAGGTTCTGCCACATGAACAAGGAACCATGTAAACTCCTTTGTGGCATTTGGGATCAACGGGATCTTCGACTGATTTAAGGCATCTTCCTATTGTTTTCATGGGTTTAAAGGTGGTTCTAATATTGTTCTTCTTTAAAATATACACAATTTTGTCTGTAGTGCCCAATATGTAGGGGAGGTGAACCTTACCCACCTGATCATCCATAGGTTGTTTGTTTTTTGGATTTTTAGCTTTCTTAAAGGCTTTGATCATTTGGTGTTTGTGGTATCCATTCTTTTTTAATACATTCATAAGATGGTTTTTCTCTTTCTGAAAGTGATCCTGATCCGAAATATGTATAGCCCTGGTTGCTAGAGTGTTGAGAACACCGATTTGTTGCGATGGATGGTGGTGGGAGTTGGCATGCAAGTAGTGTTATGTTTGGGTTTTCTTATGGTAGTGGTCCAAAATCGAAGGATGCTCAGCCCTGAAAGCCCTTAAAATTGAAGAAGGTAAATGCTTAAAGCACACTCTTAAATTTGAGAAACTTAATAAGATTTCCAACCCTACGCACAGGGCTTTGGTAACCTCGGATAACCACACCTCACTCTCCAGGATAAACTCGGCCCAAGTCACTTTCTTAAACTCTTATTTCAAGCACTGCTCATGTTAACACCTCCAGCCATCCCACTGTCAAGCTCGTTGTTTCTCCAACAAACACTACAACCGCAAGCACTCAAACATACATTGAACATTCACAAGTGGAAACGAACTGGCAAAACGGTTCTATAATTTGTAAGAACAATGAAACGGCAGATAGGACTGCAACCCAAACTGATGCTTCTCCAATGTTAGCCGCGATCACTCAAAAGCCACAAATCGAAGTAAAATCCGTGGAATGTAGCAACACTGAGTTGTCAACTTTGGGTGAGACTGATTCCACCGTCTTTGAAAACCGCAATGAAAACTGTAATGAATGGACAGTAAAATGAGGGGATACTCACACGTTAGATACGGAAGTCTGGTAGGTTGAAGCTGATAACAACAATACAATTACCATAATAGATGATGAAGTAAACAAATGCGCGACAAGTGAAATACACCGCAGCAATATCATAAATGACATGCTTGGGACAACAACTTTGACTAACGCAGAGGCGCAAGTCTATCGTAAGAAAACCCACATAGAACACTAGTTGCATGCCAACTCCCACCACCATCCGTCCCAGAAAATTGGTGTTCTCAACACTCTAGCAACCAGGGCTATACGCATTTCGGATCAAGATCACTTTGAGAAAGAGAAAAACTATCTTATGAATGTATTAAAAAAGAATGGATACCACAAACACCAAATGATCAAAGCCTTTAAGAAAGCTGAAAATCCCCAAAACAAACAACCTATGGATGATCAGGCGGGTAAGGTTCACCTCCCCTACATATTGGGCACTACAAACAAAATTTCATACATTTTAAAGAAGAACAATATTAGCCCCACCTTTAAACCCATGAAAACAATCGGAAGATGCCTTAAATCAATCAAAGATCCCGTTGATCCCAAATGCCACAAAGGAGTTTACATGGTTGTTCATGTGGCAGAACCTACATAGGGGAACCAGTCGATCTATCCTAACTAGGATTCAAGAAAATGCAGATGACATTAAACACAACCGCTCAAAAACCTCAGCTCTAGCTGAACATTCTAGTAAAACTATTCATCATGTCTGTATTAAAAACTCAAGTGTAGTGGCCAAAATCGATCATTATCACCATAGAAAGTTTAGAGAAGCCATAGAAATAGACAAACACCCAAATAGCCTCAATCGTGATGAAGGATGGAAAATAAGTGACAACTGGATTCTGACCTTAGCCTCCTAAAATACCTTTATATTGAACCTTTCTTATCTCTCTACACCTCTCTTAATTAATCACAACCCTAGTTCTAATTTTTAATTATTCCATTCTTTAATTTTGAATTTAATTAAATTATCCATAAAATCTTAGATATTTATATATTCCCAAAAAATTTTAAAAATTTAAAAAAAAAATTATAATAATTTTTTTTTGAAAATTTGTAAAAAGATTTGAAATTTAATAATAGTCTAATTTCTATATAAAACTAAATATAATTAATATTGAAATTATTTTTTATTTTATTTATTTCAATCCAAACATTATTTTAAAAATTAAAGCAAAACATTAATATCAACATCGCCTTATAATGATTTTTTTTTAACAAATATACTTAATAAAATTATATTATTATAATTAAATTATACTTAAAAATAAAATTAAATTGAATTAAATACCAATATCTAATATCATAAATTAAAATTATATATGAAACAATAAACATATTAATTTAGAATTAATTAAATACTAAATAATTCCTCATTAATCTCTATCAAAACGCTGGATTAAAAAACTAATATTAACATAAAATAAACTAAAAATAATATTCTAGCATAATTTTCAAATTATAATTAAATAGATCAATGACTATCAGTTCTATAAACGTTATTAATTATAAACTAAAGCCAAAAGTATTAATCTCCTAGAATTTTACAAAATTCTAAGGATTTTTTAATTATTAAAAAAAAAAAATAATAATAAAAAATATTAATAAAAAAAATAATAAATTTTGGATTAAAAATAATATTAATATTATAAAAAAATATGTTTTTAATATAATTATATTTATAATAACATAAATACAAATCTAAATTAACTTATATTAAAAATCATTCATTTCAATCTTGATTTATAATCCAAATATTCTTATAAAATTACTAAGTAAAATAATTATTAAGTATTATTAATTATTAATTAACCTGATCTAAAACATGTCGGCTACCATCATTCCTATTCCATCGCTCTCTCACACCTCTATTTATTCATCCCATTGAGATCTAGCTCATATATATTTTTGATCTGTCCTAATGATGAGCCACAGTGGATGGCTCAAAACGTCGATTTAAATAATTATGGATGCGATAATCTCGGAAGAAAACACTACAAAGAAGACAAATCACATAAGCCTCAAAACAAAAATTTGTGTTGTTGCAGGGTTTGGAGGACCTGTCAGATATGGTATATGTGCTCTTCCCAACTCTAGCTGAAGATCAGGATGTCGTACAGGTACACTACCATGAACGAGCTGGTAAAGGGAAGCAATATGTCGACCATCAACTGCATGCAGGTTTCGGGGGCATTAGTCAACCCAAAAGGCATCACCATCCATTTGAAAAGGTCATCCCTGGATTTAAAGGCAGTATTATACACATCGCAAGGTTCAATTGATACCTATTCATACCCAGACTTTAAGTTAATCTTGCTAAAATATTTAGCCCCCTTGAGCTGGTCTAAAAGGTCATCAATTTGTGGGATTATATACCTATTCCAGACAATAATCATATTTAGCATCTAATAGTCAATACAGAGTCTCCAAGTGTCATATTTTTTCTGTACCAACATGATCGAGCTTCCACAGGGTGATGAACTTGGCTTGATGTGCCATTTCTGCAACCAGCTCTTAAATCTGCCTCTTAATTTCATTGTTCTCTAGAACATAGGTTCGGTAGATCGGTTTGTTTGATAGCGATGCATCTGATGCCAGATCGATGAAGTGTTTGACCTCAAAATGTAGGGGTAGCCCTGTGGGTGAGGTGAAGATGTCCCTTTACTCTTCCACGACCTTGTCCATCTGACGCTATCGTGCGAAGGAACCTTTTTTGGAGGTTGTGGATGTGGGCACAATCTTCTTCTTTCCTTGAGGGTGAATCATAAGGAAGAAAAACTTCTCGGTATGGGAAATGATCTTACTACATTTCTTTGCAAAGATCAAAGAGATGGCGGTAGGCGGTGCTACCTCTGGTATCCTATATAACTTATTTCCTAAAGAAGTCAGGACAATGAGATGCCTAGACTCATACAAAGCATGACGCTTCCACAAGTATGGCTGGCCTAATAATGCATCACAAACTTGAAGAGGAGAAACATCACACAGTACCTCATCTGTGAAGGGATTGATGTTGTAGGGAAGGTGACATTATTGGTTGACACAGATATCTCACCCTTGGTGAAGCCACTTTATGGTGTACGGTTATAGGTGTGGTGTGGTCAGTAAGCCCAACCGTTTCACAACCTCTACTTAAATGAGGTTCTTTTGGCTTTCGCTATAGACAATGAACTGCAACGGATATCCCTTCACCCACATATGTGAGTGGAAGAGCTTCTCCCCCTCCTCCGGATATTCGGTCTCAACCTTATGGCTCTTGGTGGTGGTAACAGTGGCACTAGGCTCTGCATCAATGATCTACTTCCCGTTATTATTCCCCTTGTCGGTTTTTGACTCAGAGTCAAAACATGCATCTGATTCAGAAGCCTTCAACTTGGCCACTAGTGATTGTTTAGCTCGACACTCACTTGTGTTGTGAGTGGGGCTCTTATGGAACTCACACCATTTCCATGTGTCCTTATCTGTCTTTGTGGTGTTTTTCTTTGCTTGTGGGCTTGGCGGGTTATCTTGGATCGCCCCGCCTAGGCTTTGACATTTGTTCTGTGGTTTGGGGGCGCCTTTTCCTTTCTTCGGATTCGCGGATCCAAAGTCTCGCTTCTTCTGTTTAAATTTATGCATGATCTTGACAATGTATCGATATGCGATTCCAAGCGAGGAGATGCCCAGGAACTCCATCTTGTCATGGATGTACTTGTGTAAATAGTCACAGTACTTGAGTACCAAATGTCGCTCAAAATCCTTGATACCCAGCTGCGTGCGAAGGGTATGGAAGATATTTGTGAACTCCAACACATCTTGGTCCCTTCTTTGTCGCAACGTGGTCCACTTTATGTATTAATATTCATAGCTCCTGATAGGGTAATATTGTTCCTTGATGGCATCTCAGAAATAATTCAAAGTGGGTACGACTAAAAACATTGAGGATTCCTGTTGGGCAGCGGATCCCCCCATAGCATGTTTTTGGGGCTTAAAGCCCAAGTTTTGGTCAATGTAATGTAAAGACCCCACAAAATGCGGACACAGAGCACGAGATTCTAGGGTTGTCTGCCCTAAAATAATGTAATTTAATATAGAATGTGTCGGCCTACCCCTGGTCTGCGGACCATGGGATTGTATAAATAGAGCAAGGCTCTAAGTGTAAAAAGAAGTCTTAGCTTGGAGAAGTAATATGGTTTTTGAATGAGGAATTCGCTCTGAGTTTGTAAGTCCCAGTCTTGGGTCATAGTAGTAGTAAGAGGCTATGCAGCTGAGTGCGCAGAGGCCTGATAGAGTTCGCAGCTGTGTGGGTGGACCCCTACAACTGAGTGAGCAAGGTGGAGTTGGGATTGTATCTGAGCAAAGGATTAATAAGAGATAAGTTGATTCTGAAATACTGTGTGTTTATACTCCTGGTATGTTTATGCATCTTTTTACGGTTTTATAATTGCACGCACTTGCTATGAATTTTGAATGATTAATGAGAATATTGGGTATATGCAATTTGGTTAAGAGCTATATTAATAACACATTAAGGATAAAGGATTTAGACAACACCTCTTCGCGCTCTTTGTAGAGTTGCGCGGAAGCAGTCGCACAAGCTGCAAAGGACAGACGACTGCGCAGAGCAATGCAAGCGCGTAGGATTGGTTCATGAACTTCCCAGACTTCATCAAGACATCCCTAGGGTGTGGAAACCTAGTTCCAACACCCTCCCATACTACCTCGGGTGAGACCTCAGTCCGCGCACAGTAGACTATTGCCGAAAGGGACGGTAGTATGGGGATTTGCTTGGCTAAACTCACTGCAGAACCTGGGTCAGGCCCCACGTAGCCAACAATTCTCTCTCGTATTTTTGTTGATAGTAGGTTTCCCACCAGTCCTTGACATGTGGGGCGACTTTGAGGAGTAAAAAAAGTAATCTTTTCCCGATTGGAAAAGTCATGAACCAAAAATATCCTTCCAATAGATTTAACCATCTATCTATCGCATCTGCATCTATTTGGCTTTCAAATATGGGAATGTCAAAATTAAATTGTATCTCAAAAGGAGTGGCTCCTCCAGAGTGGCTACTAAATGAAGATGCATTGCATGTGGATAGTTGCCAAAGGATCTGGGAAAAGTTATCCATCATCCTATTCCTTTATCACTCAAGGGCTTACTCAAGCCATATTTTGAAAGGACCTCTTTCCCCCACCATGGGAGGTCGTGGGGGTTTGCGAGGCTGGTCTTGCAAAGTTTCAACCCGTTCGAATCCTAACTCCTTATACCCTGGCCACGTTGGGGACATGCAAAGAAAAAAAGAGAAATAGCATACCGCTCTGATACCATTGATCCGGACTTATGCAGGAACGCAAAAAAATACAGATATAAACATAAACACAAAGATGCAACAGAAATAAAACTTTATTTCACTAATATCAAAGAAATTAAAATATGCTTACATACAAAATGGAAATAAACTAGCTCGAGTAATAGTAGCTTATCTCTGAGAAGAGATGTGGCAGCTACATGCCTCTAAATTGTTTTACAATGAGGCTCAAGGGCCTTTTTATTATTGAACACTAAGATAAAACCTTAAACAACCAAAACCCTAACCCCAGGAGATGAAACACCAAGAGTTTGTGGGCCCTGTTGGGGTTAGTTGGGCAGCCAACTTCCAGGGGTCCTAACTTGTACATATTATATTCATTTGGTGCGTGTGATACGTTGTTGTAAATATATCTCTGAGTACTACAATATTTTATGCATGCCCCTGCCTACGAGTATAGACCTACTACAGACCTCAAAAAAACGTTGTTTAGGGATCAAAACAACTCTAGAAGTTCACGACCCGAAAAACTGCTAAAAATAGTAAATGTTGCTATAATCACGGAAACAAATGAAACCGAATAGAGGTCTAGTTGGAATAGGCGGGTGGCCACCAATATCCACCTGAATCAACACTTGAGAATCCTTCCTTATAAGACAGATCAACAAAATATATTTCTTTGGACCAAAAGACATTAGGGCTTTCTGTTGTACAATAATTTTCAATTTTCTCTTTAATATCCTTAAGATAAACAAGCCCTTGATTCTCAACATTTTAATGACCTTATTTATTTTAGCTAAATTTTGTAAAAACATATCTACAATATCTGGAATTAAATCAACAAATCTCGAAGTAAAATGAGTTTTGCTAGGAATCTTGACAATCTTACCTTGGATGTTTAGGCTTATCTCTCATGTATCTACCATTAAAGACAAATGTCTTCTTAAAAAATCCCGTCCAAGGAGAATGTTTGATCTTGAATCAAAACTGTATAAAATTACAGATGTAAGATGACCATTAAGCAATATTGGAAAATCTGGAACCACCGCCTTTATAGTCATCAATTTTTTTGTTTAAAACTTGAAATTAAACATTAGTAGGTTGCCAATAGAAACAATGAATAACATTAAATTTAGCACATGAGTTCATTGCACCAATATCAAGTTGTGCACCAAGAGTGCATTGCTTATATCCTCTGACTTTTATATCTACAAATATAACTATTCTATCATCAAAAGCTTTGATATTTGTATCTATAGTAACACAATCCAAAGCCTTTCTTTCTCTTTCTTTTTCCTTCTTATCCTTATTGTGGCAATTACTTCTTTAATCAATTTTTTCTTTTCAAGAACATAATCTTCTAAATCACTGATTTCTTTCTTAAGCAATTCTATTCTATCTTTATTTATCTCTTCTTCTTCAAAATCTGATAATTCTTCAGGCTAAAACCACAATTGCATATGTTTCTTATCCAAACCTTTACCATGCTGCTAGTATTATATTTCATCATCTGAAATTGTAGATCTTATGTATTTAGCTAATTTTGTAGAGTTTCTAGCCTCTGCATCAGGAGGAGAGTAAAAATCTAAGTTCACCATGCTAGGTTGTGTAAGAGCAATGAATTGGTGCAATAAATCATCCAGTTTTTATTCAATATGATGTCGAAGAGAAAATTGTCCTAGACTATACGCATCAATTATGTCTTGAAGTTCTTTGAAATGGGCTTGTAAGAGATTAGGCTGAATATAATGAAACATTTTAATAGTAGAGAGAAAGTAACTGAAAAATAATCGTCAGTTGGTAGGGAGTCCACAACTGGTTCCCATTCTCGAGGATCATAGGATATTGAAAATAAATCAAACAATTTATTTTGCATTCTATGTTTCTTTTTGTTGGAACATTTGTTTGCCCAGTGGTATTTTTTTACCGCATATAAAACAGTAACTCTTATCGGCAATAGGAATAAATTTTATGCGCTGGAAATATCTCTTCTTTTTATGATATGGTTTTCTTCTAATAGGATATTTGCAACCAACACATTAACAATTAAGTCCACAATAATTTTTTTATTTTAAAATGTTTCTTTCTTCAAGATCCACAACCAAAATGTTATGTTTCTGCACATTGATCACAAATTTACGAATTAAAACCTAGATGCTTCTTCACAAATTTCTGAATTTTTCTATTCGAGCAAGCCTATTGAAAAGTATATACAATGTGACTATGTAACCCTGTTAAAGATAAACTTTTTATATCAATATTCTGCTCATCACATTTTCTCTGACAATATCTAAAATTCTGCTAGAAATATCAGATAAATACTTTCTTAAATAAGCAGGATTTTGAGGGTCACTAGATGTATACAACAAGTCTTGCATTGTGCAATAGAATTCATGCAATTGATTTAAATCACATAATCTTTGACTCATAAACAAGTCTGAATAATGTTTATTGTTTACGACCACTTCTCCATAAAACTCATGTAGGACTGCTTTGGTTAATTCTGCAATTGGTTTTTCATCTTGTAAAAGCTTCGTTTTATCTGCATCTTTCAATGTAGACCACCATATTTGCAAATTACGATGGAATCCCCATGTGTTTCTTAGTGGTAAATATGACGAATTGGTCTTGTTTATGGCCTTTTGTGTCAATGCCCAAACATTCCAAAAATCAACAGTGAAATGGGCACGTCCTTTTGTTGCTACTGTTGTGAAGAAGAAGAACTCGTTGCTTTATAAAATAGGTCCTTTGTAAGTGTAAGCACGAGCCGGAAGGGGGAATTTGTACTTAGAGGGTTGTTTATAGAGATATTTCCAATAGCAGCGTTATAAAATAGGTCCTTTGTAAATGTAAGCACGAGCCGGAAGGGGAATTTGTACTTAGAGGGTTGTTTATAGAGATATTTCCAATAGCAGTTTCTGGCTTTCAGTGGCTTTGAGCAAGCGAGGTTGTAGCCTTGCTGCAACATTCAAGGTGCACGTATAGTATCTCGCATTGAAGCACAAACTGACAAATTCTTCAGTCATCTGGCATTGAAGCACAAACCGACAAATTCTTTAATCACCACGCTCATGGGATAGCATCCTCGTGTCAATTTGTTATTGAAAAAAAGACGACGAAATTAAGTGTCTCTGATTTGCTGGACCTGTCCATTGCAAACCGCAAAAAAATACCGAAATACCTATTGACATAATTAATGCAACTTTAAAATACATAATGAAATTTTTAAATAATAATTTAATTTTTTATAATATTTAAAAATTATATTATGAAAGTATTTTACTATATAATATATATTATTAAACATATAAATCAATGACCTTAAAATTGCCATATTTAACATAATTTTAAAATACACTACAAAAATGTTCTCATTATTTTTTTCATATAGTTAAAAAACCCTATCATAACTCACAATATCTGTATTTAAAGTAATGTATGACAAGAGGCATAACTCAAAATGTTCCTGTATAACTCAGAATATTTATGTTTAAAGTAATGTATTGCAAGAGAAATAACTCAGAATGTTCCTATTTAATGTAATGTGTGTTGCAAGAGACATTTAGATTTTTTTATTTAATTATTCTCAAACATCTGACAATGCAAAAAGTGCAAAAAAAGCTCTTAATCAACTTTAATTTCCCGAAACAAAGCTGCACACATTTTTAAAAGGGTCAAATAAAAAAGAAGCAGATCGAAGTTGTTTTGCAGAGATAGAGGAAGTTGTTTTGTGTGAATGATCTCAGAGAGTGCAGAGTACTTACCAACTGTGCCTTAAGAGTTAGCGAATGGATTGAAAGCAAAACAGCACTGAAATCTGGTGGATTTCTGAGTTTAATCGTTCATTAAACAAACGAAGTCGCGATTAAACGAGATTTATAATCTTTTTCTCTTATAATTAAATTATTAATTTTTCAAAAAGAAGGAACAAATTATTATTAATTTCCACCTGTCACTGCATTATTGAGTATTGCCACCGACCAGTGAACAGAGTTCCATATGTTTCCCCCATCGAAATCGTTTATATGTTTGCTTTAGTTGGAACCCATGCTTAAATAGGTAAGTGGGTATCCAATGGTGAACATTATCCACAATGCGGTAGGTGAAGGGTGAATACCATTTATGCGGTTATTCAGTATTGAATAATATCATTTATCCGGTTATCTAGTATTGAACATTGCGTACAAATAGGTTAAACATTATAGAATTATTTATTAAACATTATAGAATTATTTATTAACAGAGAAACTACATACATTAATGGTTGTTGATAAGCAATAATTTCATATCAAAATACAAATTTAATGTTGCTTTAATTTATAAAGTTATTAAACTGTTTAAATAATAATATTAAATATTTTATAATGTAAATATGCATCCCTATATGCGTAAAGCAACGCTGATAGGATATGTGGACTTTGAGTTTATCTATGTTTCAGTCAAATAGAGCTTATTAGTTCTATTATTAAGCTTAGTTGACAACTGTATTGAAATCTAAACATAACAAACTTCCCGCAAAACCGATGAAAACAAACTTTTTAATTATTATAACAGCGACCCAAATGGAAGTCACAAGTGTCAAAAGCAGAATGGTATTGAAGGTATGGATATCAGAACTTTTAAAATGAGACCACACGAAATACTTGCGATATTGAGTAGCCGATATATGTATTAATGTTGATTAATAAGAATTTCGCATCCGCCTTAATATCGAAACTTTTAATTGGAACTTTTGAATGAAAATCTCCAATATCGAATCGCCGAAACAAAGTTGTGATATTATGGACCCGATTTTGATTTATGTTACGATTTAATTCTTAAATCGCATCAGCCTATATCGAAACTCTGTAATGACACCTCCAATAAGCCTTAATCTTCGATTGTCGATATGGTTACAGATGGGATCGGCTTTATTATAACGTTTTATTATAATTTCAGATCCGTTGTATGAGACCTTTAATATATCGCAAGTTTGCAACATGACAATCGCAAGTTTGCAAAGTGTGTCATGTTGCGATCATTTGAAAGCCTCTGATATTATGGATCCAATATATTTATCAAAAATAGTTGAATATATTTACCAAAAATAGTTGGTCTGTAACCAAATCAACAATCGACAATTTTGAGATATTTAACATTTCAATAGCTTCGATATGAGAGCAGACACGACACTCCAATTAAACTAAAGTTTATTCACATATCGGATCCGAACATCTGAGATGGGAGTAAATCAAAGATCAACAGAATGACATGTCAACATATTGCAATATCGGCGGGATTATCATATCTCAATATCGACGATTGAAGAGAATTGGAGGTCAGAGTTGGAGATGTATCGCAAGTTGGAGATCAGAGATTATATGATATCGGATATCGGAGGAGGAGCGAGAAGGGATATCGAAGGAATGGATATATTAGAGTTTGGAGATTATAAGATATCGGAGTTCGGATATCGGGATTTTAAGTGGTAACACATAAAACAAATTTCAATATGTGATTTCCCCGATAAAAGGGAGCGGAGAAGGGTTACATGGTATGTGATTCTCCCGTCCAATAAACTACAACCACTTTAGAATGGTGAGACTTGGGTTGTATAATATGTTTGAGTTAACACTCTGAAGTCTTATAAAAAGGGTTTGCCACATTATTATGAATCGGGGTTTTGACATCGGGAAATTCTAAAAGGGTTTCTATAATGTCAAAGCTATGATATATTCGATATAATATAATAGCCACTAGTTTAATGAGTAAGACCTAAAGTTTATACACACTTTTTGGCCTTCGGGGCTATGCTTTATTAATCTAAATAATTAAGATGTTTAAAACAAAAATTTATTTACAAAGTCTATTAACAAACAACTTAATTAAACTTAGGAAAACTATATAAATAAAACAAATGCAAATAAAAATCAAATTAGAATAGAAATGAAGTAAACATATTCAAGGCCTACATGAAATGCAAAAAAAGGGTCCCCATGCCTATTATCATAAAATACAACGGGGGTGTTTTGTTTTCACGACAACCGACTCCTATTTTTGGGCATATGCAGTCTTCTCTTTGGATAGGTTTTAAAAAATGTGAAACCATATTACGATCGATTATAATAGATGTCAAGGGGTCCCACATGCGACAACATTGTTTTAATCCCGCAATAGCGCAACTTCAAGAATATCAGAGATTTCTAAGTTGTGCATTTGCTCTAACCTCAGACGTAGCGGATGCGATTTTTCAACAAACTCGTTTTCATACTCCAATTGGTCTGCATAATAATTTGACCTCTGATGGATGTGATATTTCATTTAATCTATTTTTATAGTGCTATTTGGAGCCACAATCATATCGCAATCAGATGCTTTAATATTTCATGCTTTTACATGTAAACGTTTTATGATAGAGTAATTGGGTCTACAACGCATATTGCAATTGGAGGTTTCAACATGACATGCCTTTAAACTTGCAATATGAAAGTTCTGATGCAGTGGATGTGATAGTACATTAAAGTCATTATAATAAAGTCAATCAATTCCGCAAGGCATATTGCAATCGAAGATTGAAAAATCTTATCGGAGGGTGCATTCCAAAAGCTCTGGCAAAGGGCAGATGTGATTTTACATGTAAGGCTGATATGACAAAACAATCATGTCCACATATCGACAGTTGGAGGTCCATATCATAGTTCGAACATTGGAGGTCCACATTGCAAATCAGATATCAGAGGCATAGTTGGAGATCAGAGATCGGAGGTGGGGGTTTGCTGATATTGTTTCTCTTTGCTCTTCAGATATCACGGTTTCTTCCCTTCGACTCTTACTCTTGGGCACATGCAATATTCTCTTTAGATAGATTTTAAACAATGTGAAACCATATTATGATGGACTCTAATAAATGTCGGGAGGTCCCACATGCCACATCATCGCTTTGATCCGTCATATTGCAACTTCAAGAATATCGGAGATTTTTAAGTTGTGTACATGCTCTAACATTCGACATAGCGGATGCGATATTTCAACAAACTCATTTTGATACTCCAATCGGGTCTCCATCATACTTTGGCCTCTAATGGATGTGGTATTTCAATTAAATTGTTTTGATAGTCCTATGAGATCCACAAGTATATCGCAATTGGAGGTTTTAATATGTCATTCTTGCAAACCTTGCGATAGGAAAGTTCCAACGCGAGGGATGCAATATTACATTTAAATGTATTATGATAAAGTAATAGGGTTCGCAATGCATATCGCAATCAGAGGTTTCAACATGACATGGTTTTAAAATTGTGATATGAAAGTTCCTGTGTGGCGGATGTGACATTACATTAAAGCTTTTATAATAAAGTCAATCGGGTCTGCAAGGCATATTGCAATCAGAGATCAACGGATCTTATCGATGATCCCATTCGAAATTCTCTGATAAAGGGCAGACGCAATTTTACATTTAAGACTGATATGATAAAAAAATTGGGTTTACATATCGGCAGTTGGAGGTCCATATCACAGTTCAGAGATCGGAGGTCCACATTGCAAATTAGAGATTGGAGTCAGAGTTGGAGATTGGAGATTGGAGGTCGAGGTTCTCTGGTATGTTCCTCTTTTCTCCTATGATATTACTACTTCTTCCCTTCGGCTCTTACTCTTGGGCATATGTGGTCTTCTCTTTATATTTGCTTCTCCTTGGCTTGTCGCTTCGATAGCTTCTCGCTCTTGTGACTTTCGATGGCTTCTCTTTGATGCCTTAAATGAATTATGATGGCTTCTAATGGACTGTTTCTATTGGATCTTGGCTTGTCGCTTCTTCTCTTGACTTCCGATGCCTTTCGTTTGGCTCCCAATGGATTTCTGATGGCTTTCTATGGTTTTCCTATGGCTTTCTATTACTTTTCTCCTCTTGTTCCTTGGGTCTGCTCCTTGTGTCCATTGCTTCTATTCTATCTATATATATATATTCAATCCATATGGCCATGACTGACAACACTGCAATAGTCCTTAGGAAAAACGATATTTAAAGGCTAAGTATATAATGTAATGAAGAGGGGGAATAGTTGAGAATAGATGGATGCCTTGTATTTAAACATTTTTGTAAAAAAGTTTAGAGCAGACTTCGTTATCAGTTTCAGAGATTGTTGTGGTGTGTGGTTTCAAGGTTGTGTTTCCTTTATGTTAATCTAATATTCATTTTTGGAACCATTGTCATGAATTCATCATGAGATGGTCAGGATAATTGGGTATCTCATACATGACATAATTTTTATATTGCTTTGTCAAGTTTCTTCTAAATATTTAGTCATTAGTTATGCAACAAAATTCATAATTATATGGTTTGTTTAATTTGACTGAATATTTTTGTGTTTCCTTCATTCTTCACTATACTACAATCGATAATTGACTTGAAAATAAATATTTATAAAGAACTTGTTCTAGTGAGAACACAACACCCCCATATTATTTTATCATAACAGGCATGTGGATCCCTTTTTGCATTTCATGTAGGCTTTGAATGTGGTTACTTCATTTCTAGTCTAATTTTATTTTTATTTACATTTTTTTTTATTTTATAGTTTTCCTAAGTTTGATTATAAATTTTGTAGTTAAGTTTTTCTAAACATCTTAGATTAATGAATAAAACATAGCCCCTGAGACCAAGATCTTCATTTTTATTTATTATTGGCTATATTTTTCCAAATAGTGGCTTTTATCTTATAAAGAAGATGTGTCTTTTGATAAAATGGTTGTAGTTTATTTGTCGGGGAAACTTTTTTTATAATAGAGTGATATGAGAGTTTTCAAAGTTATGACATCAAAGGAACTCTTTTAAAATTCTTCGATACTAAAACCCCGATACATATGATATTGGCCCTTTATAATGATAAACACACATAAAATCGAAAAAACGAAAGTGATAGCCCTTTTAAAATATCTCAGCGTATTATAATCAGCACTATCGGAGGACTCCACATACCATGGAACCCTCCTCTGCTCTAGCATATCGAAGATACCATATCGACGCTTTTGTTATATGACACCTTGGAAAACCTTTGATTGCTGATATGCGATAAAGGCCCCCACTCTAATATTGTGATGCACCTCCTCTTACGATCTCTGATATCTAATATCCATTCAACTCTGACTTTCAACTTCCAATAGCCATTCCCGCTCATCCTCTGATATGTGACATCGCAAATACTGCGATATTGCTAAAACTCTAATCTTTGATATGTGATAAAGGCCTCCACTCCCATATGTGATATTTATTCCTCTCTGACTTCTGGCTTGTGATACCTCTCCCACTCCGACCTCTGATTCCCTTCAATCGATGATATTGCTATATGTCAATCCCAACGATATTGTGATATGCTCACACATCATTCCGCCGATATTTGATTTACTCCCATCATTGATATATAGATCCAATATGCGAATTAACTTTAGTTTAATCAGAATGCCATGCCCACTCTCATATCAAAACTATTGAAATGTTACATATCCTAAAATTGTCGATTGTCGATTTGGTTATGGACTCGATTTTGATTTATGCTACGATTTAATTATTAAATCGTGTCTACCTGTCTAATCGGAACAATTGTAAAACATCCAATACCAATCCTCTGATATTACAAACTCGATATATTTATCAAAAAGAGTTGAATATAATATCACATCCGCTCCATATCAGAGCTACCCATATCACAAATGTTTTGTGTTGTCTCATTTTGAATGTTGTGATAAGCTCATCTCCGATACCACTCCGCATCTGCCACTTGTCACTTTCATATGAGGTTGTTGTTATAATAATTGAAAAGTGTATTTTCATTAGTTATGCGGGAAGTCTATGTGTTTAGTTTTCGATTTGGTCTTCAGATAAGTTTAATATTAGAAGTAATAAACTTTGTTTAACTTAAATAGGAATGAACCCAATGTCGAAAAGGAGGAAGTATCTACTTGATCCAGGATTTCCAATCACTCTTTACCATGTGATACAACGTAGTTCTAAAATGGAAGATTGTTGTAACAGACACTAAAAGGCCATCACCGTGAATGGAAAATCAACCCTTTGGTTAAAGACATCACTTTGTTGCAACGAATTCCAAATTTCGCCTGCGATCCAATAGAAGCAAAAAGCTCTACATTCATTTTCTTTTATTTCTCATTTGTTGAGAAACCAAAGGAATATGTTATATATGTAATTCTGTATGAATACATGTTTCTTTAATGACAGGGGGGGCTCACGATCACACACAGGGGGCTCTGTAATAACGTGATTTATGCTTTCACAATTTTTAGAGGGCATAAAGTTTTATTATAGAGAATGTAGATAAGTTATGGCTCTTTTATAAAGGAACTTTTCACTATTGTAAGCACTTTCATTAAGAGTCAGATTTATTCTCGGAATTGCAGTAATAAAAGTTTGGCATGGTTTTAATTAATTCTTGTTTTTGTGTACTTTTACCAGAATGTAGGATTATCATCTCACTGTTAGAATTTCATTATTTATTTTGATCTATATTCTAAACAATATTACGTTTCTTTGATACTATGCACTATTGTTGTGCCATTGACATTTTGTTGTTGAAACTTTGTTAAAGCTATCTTTACAAGGTAGAATGAGATCGGGATCAATCTTAATTCATTGAAATATTTCTATGATGACTGATAACTATATATCATTCATTTACATGCTTAGTTTTCTTTCACTTGTATTAGTTAATGTGAAATATTTCCTTTAATTGACACAAAATCGTATGATGAATTATATCAGTTCCTTCCCTTTATTATAGTTAACTTTCTCTCGGATTAGGAGAGGGCTATCCCATCCTGTTTAGAGATAGTTTTTTCATGTTTTAGATTAGTTTTTCATTTACATATTAGTTTGTATCAAGTCCTCTCTCAGAGAGGCAAACAAATGATTTAATTGCAGTTTGATCAGCCTTCAAATCGATCAAACCTTTGTGTTAATCTATTCATTAAATTCACATCTTTAAAGACCAATATAAAGGAAATGTATTATAGATATAAATAGATTAACTATTAGTTTAGCTTAGATTAGTATTAGATTAGTTGTAGGTTTGTCTTAGATGACAAGGTAACTAGACCCATAACCAGTCAGAACCACCATTTTCAATGGAAAAGGAGGTGCTCTAAGTTCTCAACTGGGTGGTCTCCCCTAATTTTGACGACAAACATTTTTGCCAACAACAAAACTATAAAGTATAAAACAAAAAAGTGATATACATTGTTATAGGTCGGGGATTTGAGGTTAAAATTTTATGAAAGGAAAATAGGAACAGATTAAATTGATTGAGGCAATCTAAATTCTCAAAATCAGATAGTAATATGACTAACTAGGGAATCAAAGGGTCCTCATACTATTATTTAAGTGAATAATGGGAGCGTTGTGTTTTTATCACAACATGAAACATTATGCATATCACAACTATTCAAAGGTTGACACCTTAAAAAGTTCGGATGTTGCGATGTGATGATATGACCAATGATCTGATATTGTGACCACTGAGATTTCTAGGCCTCCTATATGTGATTTTTGAGATTATTTCCCTCCGATATGCGTTCTTAGATATCTTTTCCTTCTGCAAGCTTCAATCCTCGAAAGCATACCAGACCATTTCTTTTGATATAGGAGACCATTTTTGGACTTGCAGATATGGTTGGAAAGCTTCTTCAGAGTACGTTTTGAGTCCTTTTGCTATTTGCAAAAATGGCTTCCAACTTACTTGGTAATTTACTCCTTGGAAAACTGAAAAGAGATTTCCAATAAGTGACAACAAATGTTCATGTTTTTCCCTGCCAAACATTTTGAAAGTATTTGATTTTAATTAGAGTTGTAAAATTTCAATCACATCAATCACCGAAATGAAAAATTGTAAAGTTTGCTCATTTGCTTTTTTTAAATACAATTCTATATTATATTTTTTTTAGAAAGGGGGAAAAATTTTGGAATTTCAACTGAGTTCCATACTAAATATTTGTAAAAGAAAGCAACTATTCTGAAATTGAATCAAAAGTATGCTTACTGAAATGGAATCAGAAGGGGATAGATGCAGCGATCAAACTATAGTTGGTTGTAAATACTTTGGTGCTAGCATGGATTCCTCTTGTTTCCTAAATTTGACGTAAGCATTTCCTTGCATGCAAGAGTAGCAGCTGAAGGAAAATGGTGGAGAGATGCGAAGATCATCTAAGGTTCAAACTTTGGAGATGGTAGTGAATGTTAAGCCTTGTCGTTCTATTTTGCCAATGTCCAATGTTGCCTTTGGTAATGTCATCCCTTGCGATTTATGTATTGTCAAGCCCCATGTCGTTTGAAGGGTAATTTGCCTATGAGACCCTCGTGTTATTGTGGGAAGTGGAACATAAGATGGGTTGAAGGTCTCCCATGGAGGGCCTTTGTATTAGAAGAAGTCAATAACAACAAATAATGGCAATTGAGGGGGTTTTGATCTAGTTGCATAGAAAATGGAAAATACTTTTGCAAGTGCTCCGTTGACAAGACCTGCCTCAAGCCATAAGTTGCATGTGAGGAAATCCTATTTTTCATTGCAAATAAGAACTTTTGCATCCAATTGTTCATCTTCTTCGTGTGTACCAGTAGGATGGTCATTCCTTTTCTCTGCGTAGCATTGTGAAATTGCCATGTTCAATTTTTTGAGCATTTGTTTGTTATGCAATGTGACAGCTAGGTTGGTTGGATATAGGTGCATTGCATTATCGAATTCCTGCTGCTCATTGTTTGATAAAAAGGAATTTTGCCTTAACATAAGAAGGTTCCAGTCTTCGATTGTTGGTGTTGCATTTATGATATTTGTGAGCAATTGGCGGAATGAATTTGAAGACTGTCGATTCCCTATTAATGAAAGATGGTAGATAGTGTGACAACCATGTCAAAGCTACACCAAAGGGAATTTCCACGCGATGTGTTGACACACATGGGGATGTCCTTCATAGGAGGTGTTAGTATCGGTCTTGAGCCCTCCATCGGTGATCAAACAGCTCTTTGCATATGCATATATAGGTGTCTCATCAGCATCAGTTTTGCATCCCATTAGGCATGCCATAACACTGATGGAGGAGCTGGTCTTGTTCCCTTCTTGGCTTTGCTGGAATCAGGTCATACCATTTGAAAAAACTTGTGCCACACTTGTTTCATTTTTGTCTTGAAATTCCAAGTCTAGGTCTAGGGTTTCAGTCAAAATCATTGCCAGGTCATGAGTCAAAAGTCTGATGGTCTTCAGCAAGCCAGAAGGAGGTTTGTAATTATGTTCTATTGATATTTTTCATCTGCTACAACTTATTTTACCTTGGTTTTAAAAACTCTGTTTTTAAACCCAAGGTCATGTGAAAATGGCAACAATAAAGAAAATCTTCAAAAATATTCAGAATGCCGGCAACAACCATGGTTTCTTCCTCAGAATCCATCAGAGAATCAACCTGCAAAAAGAACCAAGTGAAAACACTCAAAAAATCAATTTCAGGCAAAGTGCAACTTAAAAAACAGTGTTAAATTAAATGCCAAAACATGCAACATTTGAAAGTGGGTTTGATGTTTTAATTTTTTTAAATGTGGACCTATAAAGACCAAAAAGCCCTCTTCATGGCCTCATTATGCATTGACAAACTTGCAAGACACAAAGAGAAGCAAAGAAAGGCGATTTTGCAGCGATTTTGGTCATTTCTGGAGGTGCGACTAGTCGAGTTGGAGGGGCGACTAGTTGGGCAGGTGCGACTAGTCAGAGCTGCTCCCACAGTGCAAATTTTGAACTGGAGCGACCAGTCAGAGAGGTGCGACTAGTCGAGTTGGAGGTGCGACTAGTCGAGCTGGGTTCGCCAGAAACTTGCCAAATCACCCAAATCGCCCTCCCAAATTGCTAAATCGACCAGGTAAGCTCCAAATTCATCTATGGTAACAAGGAATAAGTGAATGATGACATGTCTCATGGTTTTCTTCTTCAAAAATTTGCAAGAGAAATGGTGAAATGTAGTTGTTGTTAATGTAGGCAAATGTGCTAGGGTTTGTTTGTTTTTCAAGGTTAAAATCCCTCTTATCCCATCCTTGTTCCCTTGGCAATTAAATTCACAAATGCTGCTACATATTTATCTTATTATCTCATTTATATCGTTTGCAAGAAATACAAGGCTTCCATCCCATATTCCTTCAAAATCTTTCCCTTCGCAAATTTCTTCGCTAAACCCTAATATCCTTCATGTTCCCACAAATCCTAAAATGCCCTTCTCCTTCCCACAGCAAGCAAATTACATGGACCTGCAGCAAGAAAATAAAACAAAATGAATAAAAAAATATATATATATAAAAAATTGATTGAAAAGAAAAATAAAAATAAAATGCCAAAATGACCCAAATATGAAAAACAACGATATTATTGGGTATAAAAAGAGGCAGGCTGCTGTTATGAGATTTATTAAAAGAAAAATTAAAGATTGCAGCTGTGTATATATTCATAATGGACATATTGTTGTGTTTTTGGTCTATAAAATCGTGTTGTTGTGCTGCCCAAAATAAACTCTGTTTTCCCTTTTTTATCATTCCCTTGAAGTTGTCAAATCTCCTTTTGATGAAAATACAAATGAAGCCCTCTTTCCCTTGTCACTAAATGCATATGAATCATGTCCAGATAGCAGAGTTTGCTTCATTAAAAGACAAAAATCAAATGGAAAATGTTGTCCCATACCCCTGTCATAACCTATGTTCTTTCCCTTGGTCCCTATCATACATGGTTTCGTTGCAAATGATTTATTAAAAATGATAAGATGGTATGTGTTACATTTTGTGAATTTTCCCTAAAAATCCCTGTTTTTATTTCCCATTCCTTATTAAAAATCCCTCCCCTAACAGTTCCCTTATGATTTTTCCCCTTGAAAACAGCATACTTCTCAGCATTTTGCAGGCAGAGGCAGCAGTTCTATTTACCTTTCATCTTGCTCATCTGGTTCCAAAACCATGTCAGACACCGAGAGTTATGAGCCTAGTGATGACCATTCGTCAGCTATAGAGGTGGTGGTATAGCAGAGGGTTCCTAAGAGGGGTGGTCATCATAGGAGACAGGAACCTACTTCTTTGGCAGCATTGCAGGCTTGTCCTTTGGCAGTGAATGGTTTTCGTTATATGTCATGTTTTCAGTTCTGTGAGAGGCTTGCTCAGATTCAGCATCATAGTGAGTTGGCCCGTTTATTTGTTTTTCACCTCATGATGGGCAGGTTACTCTTGCAGGGGTGAATTTTGTGTTATCTCCGGAGGTGATTTCAGAGGCTACTGGGATATCGAATGTGGGTGAGGTGTGGCCCAAGCGCAAACTTCTGGATTATGTTTTTTGAGCCATATGTCAGGCCCTCATTTGTGAGTCACTTGTCAGGGATCTTTCCTTCCAGATTCCTCCAGGTGGAGTATGCTTCGATCATGAAGCTTATCATGCAGTACTTTACATGTGACGGAAGATTTTCACTGGTCTCCACTTGTCATATTCGCATGTTGATGCACTTTACCAGGGTGAGGATGATGAAAATCCCGGTTTTCTTCTACCAGGACATTTAGAGGATGTCATCCGTATTTCAGAGGCGGACCCCAGCCCAGCAGCATAGGAGTCTGTGCCATCATGGTCTCATTCAGCTCATTGTTTCCCATCAGTTGAGGCAGCAGGGCATT